>KZ807935.1:102510-134046 GCA_000696205.2 Oncopeltus fasciatus
TGTCCCGGTAGCATAAGTGGTAAATGCACCGGCCCGGATAGCAGGAGATCCAGGTTCGAGTCCTGGCTGGGACAGTTATTTTTTATTCTGTTCCCTTGCACTAAAAATTAGTAAAATTTACGTGGGATTAAATACCACAAAAAAAATTATAAATTAAAAATTTAAAAAGTAAACAACGAGAGTCATTTGACAATGTCAGCTCCTCTGAGCATAAGACGATATATATTCGTCAGCCTCGGAGTTTGGACTTTCGACACTAGTGCGGGGAATTAAATAACTAATCAGACTTGTCCCGGTAGCATAATTGGTAAATGCACCGGCCCGGATAGCATGAGATCCAGATTCGAGTCCTGGCTGGGACAGTTAGATTTTTTATTCTGTTACCTTACACTAAAAATTTCTAACTATTATCGTATCAGCCCATAACAAGGTGCACAGCAAGTGCAGGATGTAATAAATTATAAAGTTCTAATTAATGAAAAGTATGCGATTTTTGAAATTTTTAAGAAAAAAGTATTACAGGATGATTTGCGGGACACGTGACTCTCCAGAGCGTCCTATACTCAAAAATTCGTTGGAAAATACATCATGCGTTTTCAGAAGTTGTTCAGGTAATGATCGTTTTTTTTTTTAGGCGCTACCTTGTTTCTACTCCTTCTCGATACATTAGTACCAGTGTATTTTTCCTTCAAATCATTTTTTGTATTGAATTTAAGAATCTCGCTTTGTCATTCGATTCCCTTTAGAAGGGGGAAATATCACAAAGCATGTAATATTTTCCGTCATTAATCGTCACTTACTAGTATACAAAGTATGTAAATGTAAGCGTGATTGTGGATAGAGATTGTGCATTCCTCCTAGCAAATGAAACTGTACAAGAATTCCTTCTAGTTGCACGACCTTTTTAAATTCTCTGGGACAGATGGCCTGCCCCCCCCTCGAGAATCAATCGGAGTCCCATTAATCACGAAGTTTTGTATTTCTTTTGTAAACAACCCCTTTCCTCTACCAGTGCTCACCCTTTCCCCTCTGTTTCGCATACGCTTATACTCTTCTCCTTCTCTCTGTTCTTCCCGATTCTCTCTGTTCTCCACATATCCTCTACCCATCTTTTTCTCTTGATCTTCGAAGATTATTTCATCCCCTTTTCTACTTCCTTCTCTGCCTTTCTCCTCTGATATTTCTACTGAATATTTTTGCAATGTTTTTGGCTGTACAGTATATTTCAAACGATAACTTTCCTTACTTTGTATTTATATTTTTCTTTTTTGTCTGCCATTATATTTTATTATTTTCTACTGACTCTAGCAATCCTATTATATATATTCTCATTTTGCCTTCGTAATACTTCCTCTTGAAAGGCACAACTGAAACCTGAGCAGTCCTCTACGAACTTGGGTTCTGGAGATGGAAACTTCTGCTTTGTAAACGCTTAGATTACAATAAATTTAAGTTATGCCAAGAATTAGGTAAATTATCCATTTACCTCCGTAATACTCCCTCTTCAAAGACACTTATTTCTTATAAAATCATAACATCTCACTCTTCTAATGAATATGTTCATCTTTTTCTACAGTCATGTCCATATCGTTTGATTTTAACATCTCACCTTTTTATTTATTTTTCTCCCATGAAACTAAGTTGGATAATAAACGGAGGCGCTTTTTACGGGTACCCACCCTATTCTAAATACTCATGACATTGATTTTATTTTCTAAAAATAAAAAACCAAAAAAAAACTGTCCATGGTGTGACTCGATACCTAAGCGTGAGACGTCCCGAAGGAATTTCTGCAACTAAGCTGGTGCTCGACTCTCCACTCATCATTCTTAAATAAGTACTTATATTTCTGTAACTTATCATAGTGTTATTATTATCTTCTAGTTTTTGTCCTTTTTAACTCTCCTTAGAAAAATAAAAAACTTTTCTCTCGTGTTATTCTAGTTTATGACCATTCGTCACATGTGTGTTTCCCATTTAATAAAGATGGATAGAGAGGCGCCAGGGTAGCTACTAAACTAGTATCCAATCGGGTCTCAAAATCCTGATGTTGCGGGTTCAAATTCCCCCCTGGGCGAGCTTTTGCTCACAAATAATAGCTAGTTCAGAGCCATAGATGTTTAGAATGGGGAGGGAACCTATAGACAGCGCCACCCACCATGACCCTAAGTGGTAAAAAAGCTAACAAGAAAAAGAAAAAAAAAAAGGATATGGGTGCGGTTTGAAATTTTGAAAATTTTTATCAATCATGTGGGTATATCCGGCACATAATTTTTCAACTGGTTAACTCGTTCTAGATTACGTGTTATTTATTTTTATTTTTTATATAGCACCTATAGAGCTACAAGCTACCTGTATTTCTCATAACTAATTTAAATCATCTTAAATCAATGACTAATCTAAGCTAATGTGATCTTAAAAAATTTGTTAAATAAAATTAAAGAAGAGTGTATAATTCACATATTTTGAGGCCAAATTTCCTCTAGACACATTCCTTAAACAAATAACTAGTCCATCTCCGTAATACACCTTTAACAATATACCTTTCTCTCCATTTACAAAAAAAAAAAAAAAAAAAAAAAGATCCTGACTGGTTCTATGGTTCTAGGTAATTTGTAACATTTTGTCTATGGACAATAAATCACATTAAAAAAAAAACAACAAAAAAAATGCTTGAACCAATAAAAAAAATACGGAATATTACGTCACCAAATGTGCAACGTAGCCGATGATTTGAGTCTAAAGGGCTCTTTGTTTACTCTGCCTTACATGTAACAGACTGAAACCTTCAGAAGAGATTGCGTCCAAAACATACCCCTTTTATTTAGCAACATCTCAAAACTCCTTAAGCTCAATGCTCGAGAATGCTCTCTCTGAAACTTGAGCAGTCCTCTAAGAAAGTGGGTTATGGAGATGAAATCTTTTACTTGGTAAACGCTTAAGATTATAATAAATTTAAGTTATTCATAGAGTTGGCTGCATTCCTATTATTCATTTTTTTAGTTTATTAAACTTTAACCTCCCTTTCAACCACTTAGGGTCATGGGGCAATTATTTAAAAAAATGAACAAAATTAGAATATAAAAGTAAACGGGATATAGGTTCCCTCCACATTCTAAACATCCATGGCTCAGGAGAAGCTTTTATTTATAAACAAAAGCTTGCCCTGGGCTGGAATTGAACACGTAGCACCAGGATTTCGGGACACAAACGGATCCACTGGGTAGCTACCCTGGCACCCCCCTATTATTCTTAAATTTGTAACATTTTGTCTGTAAGTTCGCCTTTGCTATTATTATTGTTTATACCCGTTGGCAAAGATAAAGTTTATACAAGATAATTAAAGACTGCATAAAGAGTTAAAAATTATTAAGTATAATTAAAAAAGTTTTGCATAGTTAGGCAAGCTTATTGGAAAATATATTTCTTTTAATCCTTCTACAATTATTTCTGGCTTAGAAAAAGAAAAGAAAAAAATCCAATCATAATAAATGTATCCTTATTTACGTAGAATAAAAAAAGAAAAAAAAAAAGGGTTTAATTAGTAACCTTTTTATCGCTAAGGAAGCTAGAAGCAAACAACCATTAAGTGCAAAACTAGTGTGAGTTACTTCACACTGATTTCTTTTAATGGACTCCCACTTAGGAACCCTCCCCTACCGATCCGGAGAATTAATGACCAACAGCGTCCTCGATCGGTCTGGCCTTTTTGTTAAGTTAACAACCTGTTCACAACGGATGAGCAGGTCTCAGCAGATGAGTAACGGATACCGTTCGGGGTGGGTGGGGGCGTAGGAGAGGGGGAGGGGGCGCAGGAAAGGTAGGGGAAGCAAAAAATAAATATAAAAAAAAAAGAAAAGAAAAGAGAGTATCTTTTTTTCTCCGGACTTGGAGGATTGGAGAGGCAGTGGTGGAGGGGGGGGGGATTGGATTAGAGTCCAGTGAACCTCGTGTGATCGATCAGAGCCGTTTGGGAAGGATCAGTGGCGCTGCGACCTCAGATTAGCGTCTTCTGACCCGGACTCGAACCTCGGGTCTCACAGATAGAGGTGGAGGCGCTCGACTGGAAGTGAACTCCGCCAGCACAAAGAGTCTGTATTTCCTCTTCTAGAAGATCGCTAGCTACCTCACTTCCATCAATTGTGTGAGACGGTAGTTAGCTCGTATTTGATCACATTATATTTTTTTTTCTTAATATAATATTGAATTATTGTTATCAAAATGAGAAATGTTAATCAGAATTCTCTCCTTAAATTTCCATGTTTCGCGTTTTATGATATCGTACATCCAATTTCAGTAAAAAAAACATATATAACTTTTCACTGTATACCATGAAAGGAATCGCTCGACAAAACTTTAGAAATAGATCAATTAATTCAAGGGAATAGAATAAAAAATAAAACCTAACTGTCTCAGCCAGGGCTCGAACCTGGATCTCCGCAAGCGCTTTAAGCGCCCTGGCTGTGACAGTTAGATTTTATTTTTTATTCTATTCCCTTGCATTAATTAATTTAAATTTAAGAGGGATTAAAAACCACAAATAAAATTAATATTTACTTTAGAAATAGGTTTAATTTGCCCTGACAGTGCTTCTAACTTCATGATTCATCGACCATGTACAGGGGAAATTAAAGGACGAAATTTTAAAAGTGCCCAAACAAACGGACGGCTTTTTTTTCATGCTTTTTTTTTGTTTGTTATGTTTCCAAAGTTTACTCTAGAAGGACATGGTTAGTATTAGAGATTCAGGAGTCTAAGCTAATGTAATAACTACATAAATAATTTTATTTTATTCATTTAGATTTTATTAGCCTATTTAGATCTCTTCGTTTTTAATTTTATTTTATACAATTTTATTATTACTAAAATTATGTGAAAAATCTCATTTTGACTGATTAAGCTGCAAAGAGAATTAATTTCGAATCACTTATGATGACACAAGGAGAGCGTCAAGGAGCAAATTTTCTCGAGAAATGTTTTTCGGGTTTTGTAATTTAAAAAAAACAACAAGATTTTATGACAATTTTGTTACTGGCTCCCTTATGACGCAATAGCTGTATCAATCAGCGGATTAACTGCGATGGGTATGCAATTCTCCCCTTTTTCTTATGCACTCATTTCTCAGCTTCTACTTTGCAAGAAAAAGTTCCCATTTTCTCTAATTTATGTTCACCTGTGTTATAAATTTTTTTCTTGAAATATATTTGCTCAATAAATTCAAATATTTTTCACATTGCATGTATCGCTTAATGTCTCTTTCAAACACAAAAATATACTTCTGTGACAAACCTAATTCAGAAAATCGACTATTTTTTTTAAATATACTTAAATGAAATATATGCGTGCCAAATATTTCCTAATTCTTTCACAAAAAATATTTCCTATAATAACGAAATATTTTAAATTTACAATCTGACATAATTTAATTATTTCGGCGCATTATTTGTTAATTATTTGTCTTATTTTGATCTTAAAAGTTATTTAGCAAATGCCGAACAGTACAAGCATTCTCATATTATAATTTAGTTTTTTTTTTTCTTTTTACCATGACTGTTATTAAAACAAAATATAAAGATCACCGATTAAAAGCTAAAGATTACATAAATAATACATAATTTCACTTATTTTGTGCATATGGAAAATAATATGAAAATTTCTCAAAACTCCTTGCACGAAACTAGTAGTAGGCATTTAAGGAAATACTTAAGATCAATGCTGGTTTAGCATTCAGATAATAGGTATAATTTATTCATAGAAGAGTTGTAATTCCTTCAAAAAAATGTTTTCAATTATTTTGTGATAGTTTATTTCCTTGCATCATTACAAACCTATTTTAATATGCGTTCAATGAAAATAATTCTTCTTCATAATAGTTGTATAATAATAAATACAATTATTAAAAGGATGTGAAGTTGGAAATAATCTCTTTGAATTAAAAATGATGTAGATTTAGCCGTCTTTGTTTTAGTCGCTCGGGAGAATTGAAGTCGACAACAGGGATTCGGCATCTGGATGTGGGTGATATGGGAGCAAGTTTTGGAAGAGGGCGAAATGAGTGAAGAGGAGGTTAAGGACATTCAGGATATTAAAATCGTCACGGAGGGTGGAGTTGGACACGTAAAAAGGAGTATTCGTAATTATTCTTAGAATTTTAGACTGAATGGATAATATCCGTTGGATATTAGAAGGCTTAGTGGCTCCCTAGAGTTCTGCACAGTATAAATGCAGTGAAATTGATATGCTTTAAAAAGCATAACTGGATACATGTGTAAAAATGGCATAAAATCAGGTTGATGTTTTCTTTTTGTTAAATTGTAATATATTTTTAAATCTTTTAAATTCTTAAAAAATATAAACTTCTAACATATATGCTTGAATAGGACCATGGTATTAGAGTATATAAACT
The DNA here is from genome assembly GCA_000696205.2 of Oncopeltus fasciatus. Lineage (NCBI taxonomy): Eukaryota > Metazoa > Arthropoda > Insecta > Hemiptera > Lygaeidae > Oncopeltus > Oncopeltus fasciatus. The sequence continues at coordinate 108,917 of KZ807935.1, forward strand.
AGATGAAACTAGGCTTATTGGTGAAAGGTATTTACGCCGGAACCTGGTAAATAAACTAATTCTTCGTAAAGCAACCAATTAAATACGCAGGATAGAAAATTTTTCAAATCTATTTTAAAGGTCAAGAGATAAGAACAATGGGGATAAAGAGAGAGTTGTGCTGATTTATGAGCTGAGAATTAAAAACTGTTAGGGAGCGCTCAACTCCTGATCTACATTCGTGAATATGTTTATTTATTCTTTAAGGAGTATTTGTATTTCGGTTTCTGCGCTTCCTTTTTGTAAAGTCCCAGAACATTCATGGTGGGCTCCTTGGAACATCCAGTCCTAATTGGATACCATATTCACCTAATTGGAAGTAATCAGCTGACCAGATGGCTGTGCTATTCAAACAATATATCTATAGTGTCACGATTTGTAAACAAATAATACATCCAAAACTCAAGTTTTCCCCTCTGGCCTCTATTGCCTATAGCATGGCATAAAAAAACAAAAAAAAAAAACTTAAATAAATAAGTCCTATTCAAGATAAATTTTTCCTGGTGGTTGGGATGTCATAAAAATTCAAAACAAAAATTTTACCAAATGAATGAATTAAAAAAAAATTAAGCTTTTTCTTATACACTTGGTACCAACGTGTCAAGCGATTTAGTGGCATTTAATAGTGATATTATGAATGTTCGCCCAATTATCAAAGAAGTTGATTTTATTTTTAAAGCAGTCAATTCGATTGGATATCTATTTTTGGTATTCCAAAAAATAATAAAAAATTTGACTTTATATTTTTAAGCTTTACCTGAGACACAGAGAGCCAGAATATTGAAATAAATTGGAAATTGTCGGAGGGAGTTAGTGCAATCGAGTGTAGCCCCTCTCCACCTTATTAAATTCTCTAATTCCTTCAGCTTCACCCCTTTTCGGACGAGTGGGTGATTCTTCTCCTCCCCACTCGACTGACTCCCTTTAATCAGTTTATCCTGATATTTCAAAAGATATTATTTTAGATGACCTCAATACTGTGCCATTCGTTCGAAGTAAGTTTTCTAGGCAAGTACTAAGTAAATTCCTCTATTTGAATTTTGCTTAAGATTGCACTGTTTTCTTAAATATAAAAAATCTGAGAACAACCTCAATAGCAATAATTTACAGTATACGGTATGCATTTTTCTCGTCCTCGTATAGCTTCAGAAATTCTTCCAACATTTTTCTACTACCTTTAACACGTAGGAGTCAGAAAAGATAAATGACTCTTAGACTAACAAAATATGACCGTCGTAGATGCAGCATTATGTGGCTTGTGGATACAGTTGCAAAGACGAGCTACATAATCTAAGCCGTTTTTTTTAAGTTTCCTTAAAGAAAGATATAAACATAAGAGTAAATAAGGAAATTTAATTTTAGAAGTGAGGAGATAATATATATAAAATGTTTGTCAACTAATGTTAGCTCTAGACTAGAGGAGTGAGAAAGTGTACCCAAGAATCGCAGTTAAATTCTTAAATATCTTTTTTAGCATGCGTTACATCACAGTAAACTGCCATACCATCCCAATCCACTAGCACAGACCATGTCTTCCAACTCCAACCCCTACAACCCTCCCCGTCGACTCAAACGAAGATGGCCCCGCGACCTCTTGGGGACATAGCCTGTAAATAATTTGAGAGTGATGTCTCTGCTCACCTTCTCTCCTCATGTGACTTTCATTAATGTCATTTATTTTTTACTATTCATTTTAATTAAATTACATAATGTTTTTATTTGTAAACAGAATGTAATATGTAAATAAAGGTTTTTAAAAAAAATTAAAGCATGCATTAGAAAAAAAAAATAGAATAATATGTACTGTCAAAATAACTTTTTTGTTCGTAACGTTAATAACTACTCTTGTAGTAGAATTTTAAATTTTGTTTTCTGCTTAACCCCTTTCTACATCCTTCAGATTTTATCCATCAGTTTGCAAAGAAAAAGCCCTACAATAAAATTTGGTTTTATTATGTATTATGTGTAATTCTTTCTTTTTTTTTTTGGCAGACTACAATTTTAGTGAATTGTGGCACCAATTTACTACCAAAATTTGCGTCATGGAACCAATGTGAATAGCTTGATTCTCTAATGGTAAATCTGTTGAAATTATTAAACCGTGACAAGGTAAGAAGAGTGGGGAGTACACAACCCCCCCAGTACTGTAGTGCAGTACACAGAAGACACTAAACAAAGCTTAGATATTAGTACAACTCAAGGAAGAACAAATAGAGAGATAAATAGCAGACTTACGTGTACAAGGAAGGAGATGAGAGATAAGTGTCTTTCTGCAAAAGCCAACTGGCAATAACTCCTTTTTCTTGTTCTTCAAGGATAAACTCCATTCTCAACATAAACAACATACGCAAGGGGGAATAATAATAACTCTTTCAACTTATAAGCTGAAATTCTAAATTTATAATTGTTCATCTTTAAGAAGATATGGTAAATCCGCTTATTTTACGCAGCTAGTGGGTCCCAGACCTATTGGTCTATTACGTTCCCCCTTCCTTCCAGTCAGTCCATCTCCTCTCCCCATATCCACCTAATTACTCCTGTCTCACTGGAGCTGGCGCCGTCTCCCGTCACACACCTCATCACGAAGAGAAGCCTCATTCTGCGCCAATCTCTTCGACGGACTCCCCCTAGATAGAGAGCCTGGAAAACGGACAACCCTACTTATTCCATTAGTAGTGGCCTGGTCTCTCACTCTCTCTATCTCTCTCTCTCTCTCTCTCTCCGTCACTTCTCCACTCTTTCTCTTCCGTTCCTCACTCCTTCTCTTCCTGACACTTCTCTCGAGGAGGGCTTCACCACTGAACAGGTTTATGCTTTCAGACGCCCTCCGCCTTTCTCTAGCTGTGGAACAGCACTGCTTCATCTCCTGCAGTCACTGGAAATATCAGATCGGGCTTCGTAACTTCGTCCCCGTAAAGACTTCCCGACTCAATTTGCACCTCTACATATATATTTTGATGTGAATTTTACGGATACCGAGGATCTATAGTCGCTCGATCCTGGTATAGATAAACCTCCACAAAAGATCTGTTTCTGATCTCTCTGACATATCAAATCACAAATCATCTTGAAGAGAAAGGTAATATTTTAAATTCCCAAATTCTTCCTACACGAACTTGTGTCTGTCTGCAGGACTTAGTACCACCTATTTTCCGCTTCCTTCGAATGACCTGATCTCATCTGTCCTGGGGGACACCTCGATTCATCACAAACAAAGTTCGGTATTTAGGCGTCCTTGAGAAAATAATTGATTAATTTTAATTTTGGATGAAATCAGATGAAGGAGTTACTCGAAGACCGAAATCATAATCATATCATATCAAAATCATATTCTCTTCCGGATCATTGGTGTTGCGAAATGTATCAATGACTTTATTAAATGCCATATTTATTTCTTTACTGTATATTTTTTTGTTATCTTATTCCTAAGTCCTATATAAAAGTTGATATTTATGAAAGTAACTACGAACATTGAGTTCTTCTTCTACTTAAAACTCTCCGGAATTTAAGAGACAATAAGTCATTAACTCTATGTACTAAAATTTGGGTGTATCTATTTATCTATATATTATATTGCTCTAGCGTCCGGAATTTACAAAATACTTAATGAGACCAAATTCCCTACATAAGCTTTCTTTTTCTTTTTATAGTTTTAAAGGGCCCATCAGATTTTTAAAATTTTACAAAAAGTTTATAATTTATGTGAAAATAGAATCTAAAAAAATTCAAATTCAATAAAATAAAATAAATAAATTTTGGAATGAAAAAGAGAGATTTTAAAAGTGAAGATTGCAGGCAGAAAATTTTTTTGGGGATTCGGTCAAGTTTGATAAAAATAAACCATACAGGGCTATTGAAAATGATATATTTATATTTATAAATATTAATTAAGTTTTAGTTTATTATCCCACGTAAATTATAAACAATTGATGCGAGGGAATGGAATAAAAAATCTATCTGTCCCGGACATGTCCCGGTGGTGCAAAGGAAAGATTCCGGCCCGGTAAGCAGGAGATCCAGGTTCGAGTCCTGGCAGGAACAGATAGATTTTTTATTCTACTCCCTCGCATTAATTGGTACATTTTTATTTTAATGACACATCTTCTTATGAAAACCGTAATGGAATTATATCTTTTAAGATAGTTTTCTTTTTATTCTCTTCTTCACGAGTATTATCCACATTCATTAATTTTGAAAATCAGAAAAGACATAGATTAAATAAAAAATCATTGTTGATCATTAAACTTTACTTTTCCTTTAGTGCAGTTAAATTATAATAAGTCTTTTCTCATAGGATCTTGAGGTCTAAAGTGGATAAGTGAGTAAGTGACTTTCTGGAATATTAAATCTTGGTGGTGGGAGGGGGGGGATTCCTAAGTCTGTCATATTTCCAGGGGTCTACAGGATTAGAGGCTCTGCCAGGATCGACGCTGGGATTACCATCTCCTGCAATTAGTTAAGTCCTCGTCCTGTCCTGGGGATTGGTTATGAAGGATTCTGCAACTTTGTCAGCAGGAGTCTTCGTCCTCCTCCTGCTCCTGCTCCGCGGGATTTAGCTCTTGGATGGACGGAGGGGGCTGGAGCCAGTAGAAGCTAGACAGACCTTCGAAATACGTCATTACTCTCGGACTACACGACACATGGAGTCGGCCATTGAACAGCCACAATTACTACCAGAAAAATAATAGGGAATATCTTAAAGGAAGGCAACTATTAAGATTCATGGAAATGGCATGACGGGAACATTGATCCTACCTAATAGATGGACAATTTTAGATAATTTATATATAATGAATAAAAGCATGATGGAGAGTGTAGTGAGCACACAAAAACAATTACAGTAAGTATTAAATTTTCGGGGAGACTTCTCACCCTTCGTCAGTGGAGAATGAAGAGAGACTGAGGAGTGAAAAGGCCCAGACTCTCTTCACTCCTCACTAACGAAGGGCGAGAAATCACCCCGAAAATTATACTTACTATTTTTTGTGTGTGTGTGTGTGTTCATAAACTCTTTCTTCCTCAAGGAGATGAGAGATAAGTGTCTTTCTGCAAAAGCCAACTTGCAATAACTCCTTTTTCTTGTTCTTCAAGGATAAACTCCATTCTCAACATAGACAACATACGCAAGGGGGAATAATAATAACTCTTTCAACTTATAAGCTGAAATTCTAAATTTATAATTGTTCATCTTTAAGAAGATATGGTAAATCCGCTTATTTTACGCAGCTAGTGGGTCCCAGACCTATTGGTCTATTACGTTCCCCCTTCCTTCCAGTCAGTCCATCTCCTCTCCCCATATCCACCTAATTACTCCTGTCTCACTGGAGCTGGCGCCGTCTCCCGTCACACACCTCATCACGAAGAGAAGCCTCATTCTGCGCCAATCTCTTCGACGGACTCCCCCTAGATAGAGAGCCTGGAAAACGGACAACCCTACTTATTCCATTAGTAGTGGCCTGGTCTCTCACTCTCTCTATCTCTCTCTCTCTCTCTCTCTCCGTCACTTCTCCACTCTTTCTCTTCCGTTCCTCACTTCTTCTCTTCCTGACACTTCTCTCGAGGAGGGCTTCACCACTAAACAGGTTTATGCTTTCAGACGCCCTCCGCCTTTCTCTAGCTGTGGAACAGCACTGCTTCATCTCCTGCAGTCACTGGAAATATCAGATCGGGCTTCGTAACTTCGTCCCCGTAAAGACTTCCCGACTCAATTTGCACCTCTACATATATATTTTGATGTGAATTTTACGGATACCGAGGATCTATAGTCGCTCGATCCTGGTATAGATAAACCTCCACAAAAGATCTGTTTCTGATCTCTCTGACATATCAAATCACAAATCATCGTGAAGAGAAAGGTAATATTTTAAATTCCCAAATTCTTCCTACACGAACTTGTGTCTGTCTGCAGGACTTAGTACCACCTATTTTCCGCTTCCTTCGAATGACCTGATCTCATCTGTCCTGGGGGACACCTCGATTCATCACAAACAAAGTTCGGTATTTAGGCGTCCTTGAGAAAATAATTGATTAATTTTAATTTTGGATGAAATCAGATGAAGGAGTTACTCGAAGACCGAAATCATAATCATATCATATCAAAATCATATTCTCTTCCGGATCATTGGTGTTGCGAAATGTATCAATGACTTTATTAAATGCCATATTTATTTCTTTACTGTATATTTTTTTGTTATCTTATTCCTAAGTCCTATATAAAAGTTGATATTTATGAAAGTAACTACGAACATTGAGTTCTTCTTCTACTTAAAACTCTCCGGAATTTAAGAGACAATAAGTCATTAACTCTATGTACTAAAATTTGGGTGTATCTATTTATCTATATATTATACTGCTCTAGCGTCCGGAATTTACAAAATACTTAATGAGACCAAATTCCCTACATAAGCTTTCTTTTTCTTTTTATAGTTTNTTTAATAACTCTTTTTAAGAAAAAGCAATAAAACTCGAATGGTTGAATGATAGTTGCTCTTTTCCCATTTTTACACATCTAGTCACTAGTTATAAAATTATTACTAACATTTATTATTTTGGCTTTTAAGAGCAATTTACTCCTTAAAAAAAAAAAAAATAACATGCTGAATTCGTATCTGTGAAAGAAGGGATCAATTGGAGTGGAGAATTACGAGAATTATTAAACAGCAATAAAAACAGACAATTTTTGATGTAGTAGGGATAGCATTATTTAAGAGTATTGAAATGAATTCGTTTAATGTGTACTTAGCAAAATAAAAAATAGTTTTAGTAACTTCGCCTCGTGTGAGTCGTGAGTCAAGATGGAGCCCCTGGTAACGAGTGGAATTTGAATTTGGTAGAGGAACATTGTTAAATTTCCCAATTTCAGGGAAGTCATTTTTACGAAATTGGAAATTAACTTGAACGTATTTTGCTTCATTGAATTTTATTCTCCATTTGCCACACCATTTTTAATGCTATCGAGAGGATCTCGTAGGTTTTTAGAAGCAGTTTTAGAATCGGGATGGGAGGATTGGGTAGCCCTGTCATCCACAAATAGAGCTAAGGGGGTACTTGGATGGGTAGGGATGTCAGCAGTGACAATGATATTAATTTTTTTTTTGTAAAGGCGTGTCAACTTTTGGTCATTAACGCCAGGGAGATAATTTTAGAAGCGGGAAGATATTTTAAAGAAATAGAATTTCTTAGCAATAGGTCATGGTGAGGTATAATGAATTGTGAATGCAAATAGTTATTATCTGGATGGACTTAGTAATTTCTTTGAGCTTAGAAACTATGAAATTTACAAGAAATAAAAAATTTGAGAGAGAATGGAAAAGAAGCATACTGAAAATGTATCTAGATAAGATTTAATAACCTGCCCTCTTTCAGAAAGTTCATTACAGAGTCGATGACTTTATTGTCATCCAATAGAATTTCGTCTAGAGTCCCACTTAAGTTATATTTTTTCCTTGTTTCTGTATATTTTAGGCACTCTGTAAATATATGTTTGATGGTAAGAAGTTGTCCACAGACATCACAAATGGGTGGGTTATCCTTTGCCATTATATAGCCATGAGTAAGTTTTGTGTGTCCTATTCTTAGTCTGGCTAATACCACTTCTCTCTTACGGTCAGTTTACATGGAACTGGACCATACCCTCGGAGTAGATTTTATCTCGCGTAACTTGTTGTCTCTGGTTGACCACCATATATTTTCCCACTTATTAAGTACTAATTATTTAACTAGCGCTTTTTTTAAATATTTAAGAGTGGGTATTAACTGAACTATAAATTTTAATTGAACTTTTCAGAAGACACAATCAGTTGTTTTTCTTACTGATATGAATTCAGCGTTCACCTATACCACGTACCACGTATATTACGTACTACGTATACCACGTAATACCACGTATACCTTGTGCCACGTGCCACATATACCACCTATACCACTCAGCGTTCTTACTGAGCACAGTCGAACCTAAAGGATTGTGGTTTCACGAGATTCCTTAATGCAAGTTTACGTACAAATATTCATTTACTACAACAGATTTTTTTATGCATATAATAAATGTAATTTTTATTTTTGACACCTCATTTCTAGTATTGCTGAACTGTTTAAGACATTCTTCAAAAGTGGTGTCTTCATACCAGTATGAGAATGTTGGTACTGAAACTTTCTTGAGAAAAGCTGCTACAATTTTAAATTAATAACTGCGATAGGGTGAGGAGGAGTCTGGAGACGAGCGTCCTCCAGGTTGACGGGCGTTTGATGTCTTACCCCCGCATTGTAGAGGTAGTTTTCGCTGAGCTGGAGTGAGGGAGGTTACTTCTCGATATAAAGCTGGCCGCGTAATGAAGACGAACGAGGTTACGTGAGGTGTCGGTGGGGTGGGCACCCTTCGTTAAAATTACATTACCCGCGATAGCTGTTAACACCCCACAAGGCACCTAGAAAGTTATACAAAAACTTTTTGGATTTTATCTATTTTTTTTTTTTTGTATCTGGGACATAATAGAATTTAATATTTAATTAAAGCAATTTCTTGTTAGCAAGGTGAAAGTCTTTGGTAGAGAGGGGGAGGAAATATTTCCCGTGTTATCAGGGTAAACTTCGTGCTTTTCCTTTTACTGTAGTCTCTAGAACTTTTCTCAAAACAGGGAGGGCTCTCCCTCCCCCCCCCCCTTTCATTTGACGATATAATTAAATTAGTCTCCTCAGAACTACCCCTAATTACGTTTAAATGTAAACACAAAACAGCTTGTCTATCTTCTTTTTTTTTCTTTTTGTTTCTTTTTTAAACTCAATAATATGGCTACCCTCCAATGAATGAGTATTCAAAAAAAGCAATCTGTGTAACCTAGTTTTGACTTTAGCTCAATAAATTAACTTCTTAGTCAGATGAAATACATTCATTGCAAGCAGCTTTGTTATATACAAGATTAATAATTTTGAATAGCTTATTAATTCACACTATATTAATTTGATAAGATTCTTTTCCTCTTAAAAATTATAAAATTAACTAAAGGTTTCCTTTTTTGGTACACCTAATGAAAGTAAAATTATGGATTAATGGATAGAAACCCATGGACGATCCCATATTTGTATTATACGCGCAAATTCAAAATATACAATTTCTTGTAATATACCCCAGTATTATCAGTTATATATGTCAGCTGTTTGCAAGTGTGTCATTAAATGGAGTCAGAATGTTTTTTCTGAGTGAGTATTCTGAGTTTAGACTATCAGTGTCAAATACTCTCAAGGAGCAAGTTTATAGTTGATGAATGACGTCTGGTGGGTAGAAGTCTAGGACGTTCATAAATTGCAATTCACCCTCTGCTCCCCCTCTCCCATATACATATATAATTTTTTTTGTGACTATCATTTTTCGCGACAAACTGGTAGAATAAGAGAAAATACCTTATAAAATTTCAAAAAATCTCAACCTCAAGAAGTATAATCTCATGGAATTCCATAATATAATAATTTAAAAAACTTCACTTTTTGTAGTGTACTGGTAACATAATTTTCTAGGAAATGTTTATTGCTGGGGAAATAACCAAATGATATATTTATTTTGACTTTGAGAATCTCTGGAAAGAATACTGCTTACATTGATCGGCCTGGAAATTCCAGGAGGACTGAAATGTAGGCTGTATATTTGTACAGGGCCGGAGGAGCGCAGCACAATCTGGTGGCCGAATGTTGAACAACAACATTCCATTTTGAGGATTTAGAGACAATACACTCCAGCTGTAGCAGCATTTGGACCGCTAAGCCCTTTCAGCTGGAGAGCGCGCCACAATCAATCGCCCTTTCATTTCGTTAGTAATGATTGGACCATCATATTTCGCCAAAACCATTCTTCTTTTTTTCTTCTTCCTTCAATCAACACACAGCGTCCGACCGTCTTGCCATCTGAATATCAGCTGCTCGTGCAAGGTAAAAATAACTGTGTTCCTCTCCCCCACCACCCTGCTGTCTTCTACAGTGGAAATTACTTTTGAAAGACATCGCTTTTGCTTGTTAATGGTAAATCAATATCAATAGGCGATGAACAGTGCAGTGAATTTCTTTTTCATCTAACAAACGGAAGTCACGTCGGATTACAACCAACAAGGAATCTGAAGTAAAATATTTAATTTCCTCTGTCACACAAACTACCTTTCATTTTTTATTTAAATGATTCTTTCTTTCCCTTCTATTGTTCCTTGAATGGTAAGCACCTTTATTTATCTTCATTCTCCGGTGCATCAATTACCAAACAAAACTTTTATTTTTTCAAATGATAAATTATTATTTATTGTTGATTCAGTATAAATATATTCTTATTTTTATCCTGTTACGTATTTTTTTTTTACGAAACTTTAATTAGCCATAAACTTATGTTATTTGCCTTTTAACATTTATTGATTTATGAAACCATTAAGGAATCTTATTTTAGTCAAGGATATTACCCTCCAAAGACAAATGGGCCCTGTTTCAAAAAAGTCCTTTAGTGAATCTATATTCATTTGGCTTCTAAATGTTGTCGATAGGATATAGTACGTGTCTGTGAAGGAAGTTTAGAATATTAACCGTAGGAAGACAAGATGGCTTTATCAAGACTTTGGAATAATCATATTTTCTTCTTCCGGTTTGGACGGTGTCACTTTATTTTCGACAACCGAGATTTCGCTTATCTTGCTCTGAGCTTCTTCAGGTTATAGCAGTGAGGAAGAACAAAAGGTATTTATATGGGGTGGTTCCAGCGGTGTGACCGAAGCCTTCCTTTCCAGGGTCCGAAGTCCGTACCTGGAGACTTTGGAAGATTGCCATTGGTCTGTGAAGTCCGTATCTTCTGGTTGGGTGGCAGTTTTTGCTGAGTTTGTATCCGTCCTCTTTGTTGATGCTGTTAGGATGTTTTGACATTGGCCTATCAGAAGCGAGCAGAGAGACAGGATGGAAATACGAAGTGTCTCTTTAGTCAGCTGGAGAGGCTCTGATGATGGAATGGCTGGACCTTCCGAAATCCGCTGAGCTCAAAGTAAGTCTGATGTAGATGTGAAGGAAACTATTTAATTACTTAATCACATATTGATGACCTTCACTCACAGAAGATGAGAAAATTACTTATTATTTATAATACTGATTGACTTAGTTTTCCATAGTTCAAGCATTTTTCATCCAAAAGCACCTCTTCAGAATGACTATCTAGGAATAATTATTAATTAGTTATTTTTATTTAATAGCGTTGCACGAATCTCGAAGTAAATCTTGTTAGTAACTAATTATAAGGTGGTGTATTTTCCTTTTTGTTCATAACTGCTATTGCTATTAACTTAGTCATTATAAAGTAGACGGTCAAAATGAAAGCTGAGGCTAAGATATTATTATTTTTAGTTATTGTTTTATTACATATTATATTCTGTATTATTATATAAAAATGAAAATATATTTTCAAATTTGAAATATTTGACACCCCAAGGGCTTAGTGTATGATTTTTAAAAATAAAAAAATAAAAAAGCCTGTATTAATAGATCAAAATCGGAACCTTTTCCCATTAATGTTCTACTAACGGATAATTGACGAGAAAGTTATGCTTTCTCAAATGCTCTCAGCAAATTATTTACAGACACACACACACTTTCAGAACAGGTACATATATATATACATGTTCTAAAGGGAAAGGATTAATTTTTAAAAAGTTGCAAAGAAAAAAAAAACAAGAACCTTGAGAATGACCTGATTGGTGAGTCATAACATGGGGGAAATAAAACAAATATTCTAGGACTAAAATAGTTTTTCAGTAGAGGAATTCCACCCTGGCATATTCTCAAATTGGCTAAAACTTTTTAGAAATAACTATAATAATTTAAAAAAGTATGTATGTGTGTGTTTTAGGTAATGAAAGAATTGAATTACAACCTTGTCTTTAACAAGCTTTCATTCTAACAGAGGAAATCTCTGTATGGAGCTAAGAGGCTCTGAAGATGGAAGCTAAGTTTCCAAAAGTAGTAATGCAAAATAAAGAAAATAAGTATATATGTATGTTTTGTATCTGTAAATGTAATTGATCGTTATTGACATTCCGTATTTAAGGTTTACTTAATGAAGTAAAGAGTGAGTCAATTTTGTAAATTAAATTAAATTGAAATTAAATTATAAAAATTATAAATGGAACAACGAAGATCAGTAAATTGAAGGAGACAAACAAAAAACAATTTTTAATATTGGCAGTCTTGAAAATTAACATAATACCATTGTTTGTAACCGTGAATTTTCAAAAAATATTTGTTTGTTTATTTTTGCAACCTCTAATAGGAAATGAGGATTTTAAAATTAAGTTTCGCAAATAATATTGTAGACATTTTGAAACAGATCATGTGATCAATAGTATTTAATTTGTATCGTTATTTGTATAAATTATTTTATGGTGACTGAACTAAAATACCAGCAAAGTTTCGTTACTTAGTGTTTTTGCATGATTCCTAAAAAAAAGTCGCTTCACTTAGTGTTTTACGGATTTTATGTATTGTTGTGTGTATTGCTTCCAAATTAGTATGATACATGATTTGCTAAGGTCAAAAAATACAAATAAAAAGGTTAAATCGATTGTACCTATGAAAAATAAAAGTTAGGATTAGGATCAGGTTATAGGGCGATCAACATCATTGTTATTACGCCCTGACTGTTGGGGTTTATCTAGGGTTGAATCTGTTATCCATTCTTTTAAATGTTTTCCGTTTTTTAGAGCTTGTTTACATTACGTTATATAGTACTTGTTTATATATAAATAAAGGTTAGTGTTAGGTTTCAGACAAAGAAAATTCAGAGGGCGGATTGTGGATCCATGCAATTCAATAGAAAGGTAGGGGGTAGGGGGTGAGTGCTCGATAGTGCGTCTCCTTTGAGGTAACCTCACTCAGGGGGCTTTGGAGTTCCGCTCAGTTAGTGGCCAAGTGGCCATAAGTCGGACAGCTTTGGTGACGGAGATCAGAGGCCTATTGGAGGACCTTCCAGGAACGGGATCCTCCAGGACTCCAGTCCCGGAGAAGGGGGAAAAAGGGGTAGGTTTGCTATAGGAGAGATAATTGTCTCTTTGCCGAGCCAGCTGTTCAAGGGAGTCTCATGTGTCTGTAAGGGCTTGTACAAGATTTCCAAGAAGGCACTGGAAGGGCAATTTAGAGGAACTCCTGCAAGAGGAAAGGGTATAAAACGTTTCAAATAAATTATATTCCGAGAGAAAAATTGGTTAAACAAATAATACATTTCTCATATTTCATTAAAGATGGCCAAAAAGAAGATTATGACGTTGAGGCTGGCTCGATGTCATGCGAAATAACTAGTGGTGGGAGGTGCTGAATCCTACAAGTTCAATTTTTATACATAATCTACAAATTTTATTTAAAAAAATACATGGGAGATAAAATAAATAAAAAATTCCACAAATTTTTAGTGCCAGGGAACATAATGAAAATCTAGTTGTCCCAGCCAGGACACGAACCAGGATAGCAGGAGATCCAGGTTCGTATCCTGGCTGGGACAGTTAGATTTTTTATTCTGTTCCCTTGCACTAAAAACTGTTAAAATTTACGTGGGATTAAATACCACAAGAAAATTAATATTTATGAAATTAAAATTTAAAAGTAAATAACGATAGTCAATTAAATAGCTAGACAATGTCAGCTCCTTCCAATGAAAACGTACCGGCCAGGATCGCAGGATATCCAGTTTCGAGTCCTGGCTGGGACAGTTATTTTTTATTCTGTTCCCTTGCACCAAAAATTGTTAAAGTTTACGTGGGAATGAAAACCACAAAAAAAATTAATAAAATATAAATAATAGTTTTAACCTAAAGTTCATTATTAAATTTTGATTACCCTAAACCTCCTCTCTCTTGCTCAACTACAACCAAAAATTAATAATTTAAAGCGCTTCTTTTGAAAAAGCATAAATACTGAATTTGGTTTCTATATCTAAAAACAATTGTTCTAACCGAACACTTGAAATTTTAAAAGGAGAGTTTTTTGCCGTAGATATTATTATTAGATGATTTTAGTTGGGGTTCGGTCAAGGTAGATCCAAAAAACACAAATTTAAAAAATGTATTTTTTTAATAAAGGATTATCTGCCAACGTTTCGGCTTACTTAGCAAGCCATCTTCAGGGCTATCATGAAGATGAGAGAGGACCCCTAAGTTCACTTTTCCATGACTGGTCAATGTAAGCCGAAACGTCGGCAGATAATCCTTTATTTAAAAAAAATACATTTTTTAAAAAATTGTGTTTTTTTGGATCTACCTTGACCGAACCCCAACTAAAATAATCTAAAAATAATATCTACGGCAAAAAACTCTCCTTTTGGGATATATTTCAGTTTTCTCTACGAAGGATCTGTTTGCATTTCTCACAAGACTTTGACAAGGACTTACTTGATGGGCTGGGCTGAGGTGGCGGTTCAGGGGGCGCCGGCTTGGGCTCGGGCTGGCCCGCCCGCTCGGCGCGCTTCCTCTGCATCCTGTAGCCAGGCACTCGTCCTCCCTGGTTCGGCTCGAGGCCGTACTTGAGGAAGAGTCTGAGCACGTCTATGGCCCCGTACTCGACAGCGAGGTGGAGGGCGTTGCTGAAGACGAGAGGCACCTCGCCCGCTCCCCCGCTGCTCAGACTGCTGGCGCTGCTGGATCTGCTACTGCCCCTGCTGCTGTTGCTCCTCGGCCCGCCTTCCTCCTTCTCCGGCTCCAGCCTGGAACAGCGAGAGGACGACTGTACTAGGAGGACTGGAAGGATACAGCATGGCTTTCTGAAGTAGTTCTTCCTCACATCACCTTGGATCCATCAACATCCAATCTCTAAGAACATTTGCCAGATTACGCACACATATTTATAAAAAATGTATATATCTCTCTCTACTTGAACATGTACGTGTTACACTGCCTCCACATATTTCCCGATCACCACCATCTTGAAACAATCATGCCTCAAACATAAAGTTGTCACGATACCAGACCAAACCCCTGTGACTTTTAAAAAATGTCAAAGGAACTTGAGGTTATTTTCACGACAGGTTTTTTCCCCATATATCCTACTATATATATATATANGAGTAAAATACAATTTAAGTAGAAAAATTATATAATATAGCAGTCGTTAAATGAAATGTAATTCAAAAATTGTGCCCAAAAGAGCTGGTGTTTAACAAATTGTAAGTTGAAAAATCATAGTTTAAATATATATCATTTGATACATGTACGTTTTCAAATTCGACAGTCTTTCAATTTTATTGGACAGATTATTGGTTTGACAATTTTTTTAACTTTTATTTTATTTTCCACCTGCTATATTTGATATATTTTTCAACTTATATTTTAATCATACTATGCTTGATACATATTTCAACTTACATTTTTTACACCCCTCTTTGTTTAACATATATACGAAGAACAGTGGGATGAAAAGTGCAATGAACACACAAAAAGGATAAACCACAAACAGTAAAATTTTCGGGGATTTCTCGTCCTTCGTCAGTAAGGGGTGATGAGAAACTGACACACACACACACACACACACACACACACACACACACACACTCACACACATATTCATGATTATAGTGACTTTCATTTCCGGTGTCCAGTAAAAAGATTTAGAGAAAATATCGAAACATTTCTGTACTTTCCGCACAGCTATTATTAATACATCAAAGTTTCTAATTAATATTCGAGATATTTATAACAACGGAACGTAAGGAACGAGACTATAAAACAGAAAGTAGTGGAAGGAATGTGGGGAGAAGGGAAAAAATTTTAAATTATTAAGAAATTTGTGGAATGAAAAAGTGTGCGTAAACAATGTACATTTATATGTAAGTGTGTGTGTGTGTGTTTGTCTATAAATTCAGCATTTCAAAATATAAGATTAAAAAGCTCATATCATATCACTAAGACAAATGGTAGTATTATTATTATTATTTTTGTTTTAAACCAGAATCCATTTTCTTTAATGTTTCTTGAGCGACTATAACTTGGTCCATTTCTTTGTTCATAGTTAACGATATAAAAATATTTTGAAGATGTAATTAAAGCATTTAAAATTACTCTGCCAATAACAAAGTATATCAAAAAGTTGTGATTGTTGTCTGGTTATTTAAAATTACTTACTCCGCCTGTCTCAAAGTAGATCATATGGTTGTGATTGTTGTCTGGTTATTTGAAATTTTCTTAAAAGCTGATTTTGTTTGAATGTCTATAGTATTAAAATATTTCTCCACTCCCATGCACACAGAATTTTTATTTGTTCTTGACGCGAGAAATTCTACTAATCTTCTTTTAAGTTATTTTCTTTAAAAGAGCAAAATATTGAAAAGTACACGCTCAAAATACGAAACGCTCATACGTTTTTGGTCCATTCAAAATTCACGACGGAAATGTAGGTACTATTGACGAAACTTGAGAAAAGGATTTATTTCTGGTAAAGGTGAAAAGGGAGGCATTGTAGAAAGGGTGGTTTCATATTAGTCAAGGGGAGGAAGTGGGGAGAACTGACAGAGGAAAGTAATGATATTTTGTGGGGGTAGGGGGATGAGGGTTGGCCTTTTACCATCGCGTGAGGGGGCAGTGTGAAGGCCTAAGTCGCTTCTGACGCCGAGAGTCGGGTTCCTTCTCAGCTGACCGAGCTCTCCACCCCCCACCAGGTATCCTCCCCCCAACACAATTAACTGGAGCACTCCCGCCACGCTATCCGCTCCGGGGATGGAAGGATTCGATTTCCGCCCCCGACAGTCAATAGAACAGCTGATTGAGTTTGTAGTGTTTCTTTGAGAGACAACCTCTCCGGGTTTCATTCGGCCCTCTTAAATTTCCCGCCTCGTCGCCTACCACCCCAATTCCCCTAATCCTCCTGGAAATCCGGATTTACATTTATTTTTCTGAAGATTGGTGAGGGGGGGGGGAATGGGGACCCCTTGATTTAAGTCGATTGGACGTGACAATTGGACCTATCTTTTTCTTTAGATTATAGTCCGGAGAAAAACTCCCACCTTTCCAGTTTCTCTTATTTGACACTTTGATTTCTAAGGGATTTTTTTTTCTCTTATCCAATACTGAATTTCTGTCTTATAAATTTACATCCATTCAAGTATAAAATAGTTTTTGTGTGAGAAGTGTGTCAAATAAAATCGCCGAAGGAATTCATTTAAAGAATTATTATTATAAAAAACATTCATACCTACCCACAGAGTAAATCATATAACAAATTTTTATAAATTAGCTTACTCTTGCTAATGTATCATACACTAGTCATAGAAGTATATATAATAAACCGTTTTAACTTTTCCCCTTCTAATTAAACCAATACATTAACTAACATAAATAACATAACGTAAAAGCCGACTGTAAGTACATAAACGAAATTTTGCATATTATTTCAGAACAACAGAGACAACATAAACACAGATTTCAATAACTTATACAAATCCCAAACACAATAAGTATAACAAGGTAATGAACTAACTCAACATCGCAATTACAACAACAGATGATAGAATGAATTATAAAACTAACTGTAAAAAAATTTAAGCCAAAGAATGAACTATCCGAAGAGATCTGTTCTATTTTTGCTGGTGCTTGGGGTTCGATTCTGTCCAGAGCAGGCTTTTTCCTTCTGAAACTTAAGTCTGTCCAATGCCACGTGTATTAAGCGGTTACTGGAAAAACCCTCTCTCCATGACTGGAAGTGGTTAAAGGGCAAACAGTTAAAGGCAAAAATGGAAATAAAAATGCAATATTCATATCTTGAGAAATATTTAAAAAAAAAAATCGTTTAATTTTCTAAAAAAAACCAAAAAATCTATAAACAAAATTTATAATCAGTTGTGTATTAGCTGTTTCTAAATACAGAGAATGAATTAATCTTTGTATTCAATATTCCCTGTATATCGGAGTCAGAATCACTTTTTATCGATTTATAATAATTATTTCACATTCCAATTTTAGTACATTCATACCTTAATAAGTAAGTAGTAGGTATTTTTTTTTTTTTTTTTTTTTTTGTGGGGGATTCTGTAATCCAGTGGTTATGAGATTTTACTCCTGAAGTTTCCATACACTCACTGTGTACGGTTAGTTTTTTTTTTTTTGCTTCTGTTTGTAATGCTCTTGGGTACCTCAGTCCTAAATGCCACTCTTAGTGAGGAGATTTCATACTCGTGCTGACTGGCTTACTGTAGAAGGAGCCGTGAGTCAGGAATAAACACATTCTTGAGTTCCTCCTCAAGGTAGGGATGGCTGTGGATCGAGCATAGCCAAGAGGCAGACATTTTTGTTGCTCCTGTTTATTTTAATGTATTTTTTACATTTGTTAACATAAATTCAGTGTATGATTGGTGTTAAGAGACTCTCCTTGGCTCGGTCTAGAACGAGAAAGAAAGAATTATCCTCACCAATGAGGAATGTTTGGCAACAATGATCAATGAACAAGACGAAGAAGACCTAACCTCAAAAGCCAACAAAGAGCAAGGTAACCCTAGCGATAACCTTTACGTATACCCCAAAGTAAACATAACAAAAACAACTAGTGATAAGAACTCTTCTAACCTGAATGTCCCTCCACCTAACCTTACATAAGCTGAGCTCGAGTCAATGGAGACTGGAGTATTCGAGTTGCCCAAAAGATATAGTCGATACTCGCGACTAACCCCACCTCCCTTATCAACTACACAAGTGAACAATCGATTCTCAGTGTTGGCAAACAAACCAACAGATGACAGGAATAACCTACCCACTGACAACATAAATACTATCCACGAAAGATGTAAACAAATCCCTCCCATATTCCTAACTGAGGCTAACGACTACCAAAATGTTATCAAGGACATTAAATCCGTCGTTAAATCCCCCTTCGATGTAAAACAATGCTTCCAAAAACTAAAAGTTTCCCTCACAACCTCAGATGACTTTAGGTCCCTCACAAAATTTTTACGACAACAGTCCCGGCATAAAATATTACACTTTTGCCAACCCTGAAGATCGACTGTTATCAGTGGTAATTAGAGGTCTCCCATACTCCCTCACCGAGGAGAAGATTCTGAATGAACTTCAGGACATGGAATACCCAGCACAAAAAGTGACTCGCCTCCTGAACAGGAATAGGCAACCTACTCCGTTATGCGCAGTCGAGCTCACTAATAACAACCAGGGCAAGGCTATTTTAGACTTGTCCAGACTGTATCATTGTGTTGCGCAAGTTGAACTAAGGAGGAAATCCAACAGAGCAATACAATGTGCCTAATGTCTTAACATAGGGCACACAAAAAACCATTGTCATCTTGATCCTAGGTGCCCCCGGTGTGCAGGGGAACATAATCTCGCTCAGTGTACCACCAGTAACACGATAGCCAAATGTGCTAACTGTAATGGCGAACACAGAGCGAGATACCGAGGCTGTAAAGCATTCACTGAACACGAGATAAAATATAAAGCCACTAGGAGAAGTTATGACTTACAATCTATTACACAACAAACACCAAAAAAATCCAAAACTTCAAACAACACACAAATAAAAACGCAGATCACGCAAAATCAATTCCCAAAGCCCTCGAGACAGAACGTTTGGAAAGAAAAAATGAAGGAACGACAAACCACACCACAGACTGACAGTCAACCTCTCGCTGATTCTATCGACATTTCATCATTCCTAATTAATATAATTAGGCCATTTATACCTCAAATAAAGGACTTCCTAAATAACCTTCTCTCAAAACTATTTACCTCACCAAATGAATTGTAGTAATAGATTACCTTATCAAAACTGTTCCAGAACAAATTGGAATGCAGCCGGGCTGAAATCAAGACAGTGCTTGCTAAGTGACTTTCTGAATAGATATGAAGTAGATATTTCAGAAACCCACTTAGTTCAAGCTGACAGACTACACATAAAAGGGTATATGACTTACAGACATGACCAGGATACTCGAAGGGGGGGAGTGGCAATCTTAGTCAAACGACATATACAACATTCACAGCTACTGATCCCTACACTTGAGAGGTTACAGGCGGTAGGCTTAACACTCATACAGCTCAACAACAACACATTACACATAATCACAGCTTACCACCGCCCAGGTCTCAGGCTTCTCCAAACGGACTTTGAACGTATATTTTGTAACATTCCCACAATTCTCCTCGGTGACCTTAATAGTAAGAACCCCTATTGGGGCTGTAGAACCCTGAACTCTAATGGAACTAAACTGAACAACAAAGCATCAAATCTTGGACTCCATGGAAGCTTTTCTCCCTCGCAATGAGAACCCTTGACGTACCCAATTCTTACAGACATACCAACGACATCGATACAGCTATTAGCACACTAACGGAACATATCCACAACTCCATCCAATGTTCAACCCTACAGCCCTCCAAAAACCCCAGACAAACTTCCCGAGATAGACAGAATACAAGTAAAAGATTATATCCCACGCTGGAAGCCTAAGGAAGCTGACTGGGTTTTATATCAAAATTATGCTGATCTAACTGAAATTAATTCAGATGAATCAGATATCAATAAAATTATAAATGACATTAATACAATTATTTTAAACGCAGCCGAAATTACTATTCCGCAAACTAAACCAGCTCGTGATAGGATATCAATACCCTGGTGGAATAAAAACACTCGAGAAGCAATAAAAAATAGGAAAAAATGCCTCAGAAAGTTTAAAAACCATCCTTGTTCGGAACATCTCGATGCATACATTAACGCACGAAAGCACGCCAGATATATTATTAATCAGGCTAAAAGGAAATCATGGCGTGATTACATATCAAAAATTAACTGTCACACACCATCATCAGAAATTTGGAGCATCATCAGGAAAATATCTGGAAGATACAAATCGTCTACAATTACCCATCTAAAGCACAATAATGTCATCATTACTCAACCGCGTGAAATCTTACAACACCTCGGCACAGTCTTTCAATCCATGTCATCCGATTCAAATTACAGTTCTGAATTTGTTCAAAGAAAATTAATAACCGAAGCAATCCCTCTGCATATCAACAATGATCCATCGAATCCCCTAAATTTCCCTTTTACATATGGCGAACTCCAAACAGCCTTGAGAACACGTAAGGACACCTCGCCGGGTCCCGATAACATTATAATCTCTATGATTAAAAATCTATCTCCCTCCAATAAAACCATAATTTTAAAATTTTTAAACAAATTATATTTAACAGATACCTTTCCCAATTTGTGGCGCAAATCAATTCTAATCCCGATTCTAAAAAAGGGAAAACCGGAAGATAATGCCAACAGTTACCGAATGATTTCTCTGACCTGTTCCCTAGCCAAGCTCATGGAAAAAATTATAATGCACCGAATACACTGGTATATGGAAAATAAAAACGCACATGCAGAATGGCAAAGCGGCTTTAGACCAGGTAGAAGCACTCGCGATAACCTAGTTCGGTTACATACAGACATAAGCCGCGCTTTCAACAATAAGAAAAAGGTTCTCGCCGTTTTTATTGATATAAAGAACGCCTTTGATCGAACATGGCGACGATTTATCTTAGATAACTTGAAGACAATAGGTATTGGTGGCCACGCTTTTAATTTCTTTAAAAATTTTCTTACAAACCGAACATTTTCTGTTAGAATTGGAGCCCAACTGTCCACAGAGTTTACCCAAGAAAATGGAGTGCCCCAGGGTAGCGTTTGTAGTGCCTATCTTTTTTCGTGTGCTATAAGTACAGTATTAAGCCAAATAGAAGCCCCAGTTAACGGTATGCTCTATGCAGATGACCTAGTGATATACGAATCAGGTAAAGACGTAAATCGCCTTCAGGTCAATATACAAAATTCGCTCAATAGACTTCATCAATGGTTCACAAAGCACGATTTCACAATAGCAACTAATAAAACATTCTCCATTTTATTCAGCCCTAGAAAAATATTAAATCCACCTTCACTTTCAATAAATAATACCCTAATTGAAACCACAGACGATATAAAATACTTAGGAATTAACTTTGACAGTAGAATTCGTTTTAAGAAACACATTCAAGATCTCCGAGCCTCTTGCGAAAGAAAAATTAATGTTCTTAAATCCCTTTCCTCAACTAAATGGGGCGGAGACCGATGCAGTATGCTGATGCTCTACAGAAGCCTCATCAGGTCAAAATTTGATTATGGAAGTATGATTTATGGCTCAGCTAGCCCCCGAACTCTTAAAATGCTGGACACTGTCCACCATAATGGGATCAGACTGGCAACCGGAGCATTCCGTTCAAGTCCCACAATGAGTCTTTACGTAGATGCAGGCGAGCTTCCTCTAGAATTACGAAGAGATCAACTTGCACTCAGCTTCTACGTCAGCATTAAAACATCAACAACCCACCCCTTANGCTGCCACCTTCCGTCTCGGAGCAGTCACTCAGCGACGCCTCAAACCTAGACTATTTTCTCTATTTACTCTTTTCACATCCAGGACCTCACCTACAAACATCATGAACGTCTGCCGCTGTCTTCAGGAGCTGCCACCTTCCGCCTCGGAGCAGTCACCCAGCGACGCCACAAACCTAGACTATATCAGCATATACTGCTCTAATAATTTTATTGTATTTTTGTTTTCGTGTGTAAATAGTATAGTATTTATTGTATACATACCATGTCTTCCATCTTGTGTAAAGAACAACTGTTTTGGGCCAAGAATAAAAAAAAATATATATATATATTTTCTCCTCAAGGTATTTATGATCTTTGGAGGAATGTAAGGGGAGATACCTTTACCAGTAAAAGAAAAATACACAAGAGTTAGGGATAAATCAAATTTATGGCATAATATGGATAACAGTATTGATATTTCCCTCACCCCCTTACCGCCGAATATCTAAATAATTGGAAATAATATTACACTAATATTAAAAGACAAACGAACTTCGAGTTACTTATGAATTAGTTTTTGTGTTTGAAGTGCCTATTAACAACTAATCTTTCATAATTATTTAAAGTTATATTTTGGAGCTTGGAAAAAATATTTGTTTTAAATCTCAGATTAGAGAATGACTTACCTATTTACTACCATAGTAAAAGGGATGTCGACGACACAGACAAGGAAAATCCTGGAGGAAGAGAGAGAGTTCCTAGGGGATGAGGCAGGTGTGGACACATCCAGCAAAGGCACCCCCAGGGATACAGGGCTGTAAGTTTTTATCGCCACCTAGCTACCCTCCGGAGAATAGAAGATCGATAGTAACATCCCCTACCTGCAATATCGATTTGTGGGCAATTGCCTGTGTAAAGTGAACATTTGGATTTCACATAACCATGTACTTGAGATACTTCAGATGTGAGTAAACTGTAGCAACATTTGTCGTTCCTGTCCGTTGGACACAAGCTTAATGGGGAATTTATTTGCCAAAAAATATTTTAATCATTTTTTTTTCCATTTAATTTCATTCTCTTATATATATTATGCAGTTGACTTCTAAAATCGTTCCATAAAAAAAAAATCGATAGTTAAATATCAAATTTCGGCTGAAACGGTGTAAGGTCCTCTTCCATAAATCTACATGCTATCTAACATATCTGTACTGCAATTTGGATTTTAATTCCTCAGATTATCTTTTACGCCTAAAATCTTTGACAATAATGCTCAGTATTTTTCCATGTTTAAAATGCACAATAAGGAAGAAAAAAAGAGTTATTTTTGTCTGATGATTTGGAGTCTATCGCCTTGAAATTTTTTAAAGAAACTTTTCTCGATCCACTTAGTTTATGGATTTTAGGATTCTTAATATTTTCTGTCGACTAGATGAGTTTTTTTTTTCGCAAATAATACAATTGCTTTTTACCCCCTTTCATTGCTTAATGTAATGTCATAAAAAATTATTATTTAAATTTTTTTTTATGTTCTACTAGTTTCACATCTAATGCTGACTTCTCTTCAGGAGATTAATACACAATTTAAAAACAAATAAAAAAAACCAGTATTTACAGATTAAAATTTCTACCTTCCACCACCAAGCCCATGAGGGAACTAGTAAGTATTGAAACTACATAAGTGCAGAATGGTATCTTAAAACATTTTTATTCTTTACTTATATTAAATTAAATTATATAAAGTAAGATATTTACGAGAATTTATAGTTTTGGGTGGGCAAAATTATTTTTAAAATATAGAAATCCATTTCGAAAATAAGCTTTTTTATTGTAAACTGTTGAAATTAGTAATTTTTGTTTGATGATTTTAGTTGGGGTTCGGTCAAGGTAGATCCAAAAAAATACAAATTTAAAAAAAATGTATTTTTTTTAAAGATTATCTGCCAACGGTTCGTCTTACATTGCAAGCCATCTTCAGGGCTATCATGAAGACGAGAGAGGACGTCCTGTCCCTAAGTTCACATGTCCATGACTACATAGGGTAGTCACTTCCCAAAAGCTCTTTAGAATTGCCTCAGAAAGCGAAGCTTCTATTATGGATAAACAGGATTGAATAGGGGCAGTCTGAGGAGATGGTGGAACACCAATTACAATGTGTCCAAAAATAGTCGGAATAGTTCTCAATTTATCAGAAATTTTAGTTATCCGATCGGGTGCAATTATCTGCAGAAGAAGGTCTGATCCTAGCAAAAAGTCAACAGGTCTCGATTCCCAAAATCTATCGTCGGCCAGTTTGACACATTCAAATTTATGTATAATGGACGGACACAGGTTCATACTAGGCAAATTGGAGGTCAGCGAGGACATTACAAGAGCTTGTGCTTGTATTTTTTCAGAGTCATTTTGTATTGGTGACAATGTACAATTTATTACGCCTTTAGCTAATGGCAGCTGTGTGAGCCCCACTCCAGAAAGATTTCGCTTCGTAGGCCTCCAAGGTAGCCCTAATTTGCGAGCGCAATGTTCGGTAACAATTGAAAATTGAGAACCAGAGTCAATAACTAAACGAATGCGTTGTAAATTTCCTTGCCAATCAGTTACGTTAGCTATTGCTGTGCCTAAAAGCACATTATCAATGCCAATGGTAGTGTTGACAATTCCAGGAGTTGATTCGGGTTCGGAATTTTGGACTACAGAGGTAGAGCCATTATGTTCTTTGACTGCGCCTGACCTTAAATTGGGAATACTCTGAA
>KZ807935.1:134340-152282 GCA_000696205.2 Oncopeltus fasciatus
AAGACGAAGTTCTCGCCTTTCTCGTAGGGTAGATTCTCGCTAGGTAGAGGGAATTGAATAAGACAACTAACAAGTCCTGGTAGTATAACTGGAAAGTACACCGGCCCGGATAGCAGGAGATCCAGGTTCGTGTCCTGGCTGGGACAGTTAGTTTTTTATTTTCTATTCCCTCTCAATAATTGTTTGAAATTTTCGTGGGATAAAATACCACAACTAAATTAAATATTTAAAACCTTAATATATACCTAAAACAACTTGGCATATGAATTGGGCAAACCTTCACATTCATAAGTTACAGAGGAAAATATTTCAATTGAGATAAGCTACTCTTTCAGATTTTAGATCTGAAAACAAAACACACGAAATAGATCTGAAATGTGGCCATATTCCAAATAACTTAGGCGTTGAGCCACCAGATCCAGCTGATACCCTTCTAAGACGTTGTATAAGCACAGTTTATTTTGCGTGTGTGTGTACGGGCACGTCCATACTTTTGTGTTTATATGATGTTCCTTTCACTCTTGCTTAAGGTGAATGGGTATGTTAATAATTGTTCTTACTAGATCCCACAGATATTTATTTTTTCACGAATAATTTCGATGTCTCCTTTATGGGGTAATGCTAATGAAGACATAACAGTCAGCAATGTTTTCGTTTGGTACATAAAAATATTATAATTTATATGCACTTCACACACACACACACATATATGAAGCTTAGATGTAAAACCATTCAGATGAAACGCAATATACTTAATACAATTTAGTATTACAACTTAGTGCAGGCAGGACATTAGATATTTTATTATGTTCCCTTGCACTAAAAATTCTTAAAAATTTACGTGGGATTAAATACCAAAAAAAAAAAATATACATAAAATTGAAATTTAAAAGTAATATCGAGAGTCATTTAAACAGCTTGACAATGTCAGCTCCTCCGAGCATAAGACGATATATTCGTCGGCCACCGAGGTTGGACTTTCGACACTAGTGCGGGGAATATAATAACTTATCAGACTGATCCCGGCAGCATAATTGGTAAATACACCGGCCCGGATAGCAGGAGATCAAAGTTCGTGTTCTGGCTGGGACAGTTAGATTTTTTATTCTGTTACCTTGCACTAAAAATTAGTAACGGAAAGTAATTTTAAGATAACTTGCACTTGACTGTTTGGGGGAAGAGTGGTGGGAAAACTCTCGATTTGCATTTTTAAAATATGGAAACCAATTTAGAAATTACATTTTAAAGAAGAATACTGTAAATAGTTTAAAAAAAAGGGGGGGAGGTTTTGTTTTGAAAAACCGTCAATATACTCATTGTGTTACAAATATTTAAAAAAATGTATAGTAATTAAAAAAATGTAATTTTTAAGGACATTCGTGTTAAGGGAAAAGTTTATCGGGAAAAATTAGAGATTTAGGGATGTTCTTTTATTTTTGTTATTATTTCCTATTGAAAATGGTTCAATGAGCCTTCATTCATCGGGTTCCTAAATTTCATACGACTAAAATCCAACTTGGGAAGGGATTTCAACCTTGAAGGGACTAATCATTATCGGTGATGTGTCAAAAATCAAGAGAATATAATACGTGGAAAAATAAATTTTCCTTATGTTTATGTACTATAACTTTTGTCGAGAATCGTACATTTCAAAAGATATTTAAGAATATAACTGTGAATGTATTGATCTTTATCTACTCTTCCACGCCTAATAGTACAGAGTCAATCTAAATGAAGGTTCACTGCCTTCTTCAGCTTGCAGAACCAAGTTAGTTATTAGCTATCATAGATAGCCCCCAAAAAGAAATAATTAAGAAATTAACTAATAAAATCTTTGATATATCATGGATTCCTCCTAGAATAATAATATCTTTAAAAAAAATTACTAACTCTCTATCATATGAAAAATAATCTTTGGGTTATTGAGAATTATATTTCATAATTATATATGTCAAAGTGTGTGCAAAAAAAAAAAAGTCACAATATTAATTTAAAGAAAATACATTAAACATGTTAAATTATAAATTTTTGAAAATATACATAAGACTATTTGAAATATAACAAATGGAATTAATGATCGAAAAATAATCATCAAGAAAATAATGAAACTTTCTTGAATAATAAAAAAAAGTGGTTAAAATTTTATAAATTATCTTTCATAAACCATGTATAGTGAAATACGAAAGAAAAAATATTAGTATTGTAAAGCAATTTTAAATCCAGTGACAGTTACAGAAGTCGGTGATATAATAAGACACGAAGTCCTTATTTAAGATACATGTGATTTAATAAAGATTCATTTGGCCATGACAATGATTTGCTTGTAGAATCAAGTTAGTCATTTACTCCCGTCCATGTCATTACTAGTGGAAATCTGCTCGGATTACGCAGCGCCTGCGTGACGTGCTTGCCCGATTTTACAGACTTCCTTGTACTCCTCCTCATCCGGGTACTTCGTCCTTGACCTTCGAGGGTATCGAGTATCCAGTTATTTTCCCTGAAGCCTCACGGCACCCGACCAGTTATTCCTAGATCTCGCGGCGAATACAAATACAAATACAAAGGCATCTTGCTAAAAGCGGTGCGAAGGAGATTTCCCAGATTTTATCAAGCATAGATAATGATGAATGACCAATTTAATGACAATGAACGAAAAAAGTCAAGACCATTTGGGCTGTTTTTGGACTATTTGATATGGAAGAGAGGGGTAAATTCTACAGCATTCTCAATTACATTTTTAAATATCTACCTTTATGAGAATTTTTCGTGAAAATTTTATATTACATAATCAGTCAAAAACTAAATTTTACACTTATCGAGATCAGTAGAATTTTCTCATAACACCAAACATAATGNTATATATATATATACTCTCATTGTCAATCGTATTTATACATATTTTAATGAAATATGGTAATACTGCTTAGGTTATGTATATATAACTGTGCTTGTGTGTCTGTGTCAGTCAACGTTATTAAGACATTATAGTTTTTAGTTGTTTTAATTTACAGTTTTCTGCATGTAGATTTTAAATGTAAGAAGTTCGCAAAGTAATATGCTTTTTCTAAGAAAATGTTATAAGATATAAATGTTGGAAACTAAATTTCTAACAAATTATGATATGAACATTTTTCCTTCTCTTTATATGAAGTGGACTTCTTGGGGGGAAAGATCTAAGTTCACTTCTCTTCACCAAAGATGACTGGTCTTTATTCTAACGCTCCTGATGATGTTTCAGTGAGGCCGAAAGCGCGGAAGTTTAGGAATTAACATTGTGGGATTCATCCAAAAGTGCTTAGAAGTATATTCACTAAGAATAAGTCACACAACATTCCTCAACAGAGGAAGAACCAATTAATTGTAAATAATAAATTTTAAATAATAAATAGGGACAGGACGTCCTCTCACGTCTTCATGATAGCCCTGAAGATGGCTAACAAAGTAAGCCGAAACATTGGCAGATAATCATTTTTAAAAAATACACTTTTTTTAAAATTTGTATTTTATGAGTCATGACATCACAGTATCCCTGATTGGGAATCCTCGTAAAAAGTTTCTTCTCCTTAAAATAAATTTAAAAAAAAATGGTTATGAATAGTTTGGGATAGTTAGAGAAGGTTAGGGAAGGTTAGAGAGGTTTAGGGATGCTTATATTTGTTTAACCTTACTAATTATAAAATGTTCACTGAAGGTTTATGTTAATAATTTTAGAATGACAGATATGAGTTTTATGAGTCATGAGACCACAGTATCCCTGATTAGGAGTCCTTGTAAAAAGTTTCTTATCCTTCAAAAAAATTTAAAAAAAAAAGGTTAGGAATAGATAGGGATGGTTAAAGATTGTTAGGGAAGGTTTAAGATGGTTAGAGATGGTTAAGGTTAATTAAAGCTGTTAGGGAGTCCTATATTTGTTTATGCGATCACAGTATCCATGATTGGGAGTCCTCGTAAAGAGTTTCTTCCCCTTCAAAAAATAAAAAAAAAAGTTTAGGAATAAATAGGGATGGTTAGAGAAGGTTAGGGAAGGTTAAAGATGGTTAGGGAAGGTTTGAGATGGTCAGAGATGGTTAAGGTTGATTAGAGCTGTCAGTGAGTCCTATATTTGTTTATGCGATCACAGTAACCCTGATTGGGAGTCCTCGTAAAAAGTTTCTTCTCCTTAAAAAAAATAAAACAAAAAGTTTTTTTAAGGTTTTCTGGGTTTTTTAAGGTTGATTAGAGTTGTTAGGGAGTCCTATATTTGTTTATGCGATCACAGTAACCCTGATTAGGAGTCCTCGTAAATGTTTCTCTTAAAAAAAAAGAAATAAAAAAAGGGTTAGGAATGGTTAGAGATGGATAAGGATGGTTAGAGAAGGTTAGAGAAGGTTAAAGATGGTTAGGGAAGGTTTGAGATAGTTGGAGATGGTTAGAGATGGTTAGAGATGGTTAGAGAGGGTTAGGGATGTCTATATTTGTTTAACCTTACAAATTATAAAATGTTCATTGAAGGATTATGTAATTAATATTAGATTGACTAATATGAGTTTTAAGAGTCATGAGATCACAGTATCGTTGATTTGGAGTTCGGAGTTCCGAGGTTCAGTTAAGGTAGATCCAAAAAAAAAAAAGAAGTGTTTTTTTAAAAGATTATTTGTCAACGTTTCGGCTTACATTGTATGCACCTTCAGGGCTATCATAAAGACAAGAGAGGACGTCCTGTCCCTAAGTTAAAATTTCTATGACTACTATCAATTTCCTATTAAAGAAGAAATTTACGAGTTTAACTACGATGGATGAGCTCTTCCTACCATCTTTTTTTTCAGCCTGTACAAAATTTATTCTTTAGTTTTTCAGTCATATTTTTTATCTTAGGCTTGTAAATCAAATCCATTTTTAATAAAACATGGGAAATCTGCTTATATCCTGACTTTATTATTGGGATGTTATCCTTTAGAAGCTATTGTTTTTACATTATTATTACCCTATTATATGAAAGTGTTTTGTCATTTTGGAATTATTTATTTGTTTATATAACAGCCCCAACATACCAACTTGACTTTAAAAGCATTATTGCTTGAATAAGTAAGCCTGTCAATAAAACTTTTTCAAGTATTCTGCCTATCGAGATTCGCTAATCAGAATCTGTGTGTCAGCAGACTTTGGAGTTGTGTTGTGTAGCTGAGAGCAAGGTCGTACATTCATGGAGGTCTGTTGAGTGAAGAAACAGATTGGAAGGGGAGAGGGGGGGTTGAGGGAAGTGATGAATGAGAAGAGAAGAGAGGAAAGAGAGAGAGAGAGAGAGAGAGAGAGAGAGAGAGAGAGAGAGTGCGAGAGAGAGTAGTGGTTGATGAAGTACAGTGGTGGAACCATTCGGCCTTTTTGTCGCTCTCAATGAGAGATTGCAATTTTCCTTAGCTGAAACCCACCCTCGCGAGTGCTTAAACCATCTCTCATCTTTTTTCTCGCTCTTTCACTCTTTTGCCATTTCTCCCTCGTACATTCCCAACCACACACCCCCACTCCAACGGGTTCCAGTCACCTGCTTTCTCCGCATTCTTCTCCTTCTCTCGAGTGCTATCTCTTTTCTCTTTTACCTCCAGCCGCGACTTACTTCCAGCTATCTCTCCTTCTACCTCTCCCGCGTCTCTTCCTCATTGGATCTCCCAAAGCGTCGTATATACACCCTCTGTTCCACATAAATGGTCCCCCGGAACAGCGTCCGACTCGACTCTCATTATCTCTCTGGCTTGCCTGTTTTCGAGGCCATGAAAGAGAAATGAGGGCTCTCATTTGCCACAAAAAACAAAAACAAAAAAAAAACAGCTAACGTTGCGAGATAGCTTTTTGTTTTTTCTCCCTACCTTTGAAAGGTATGAATCGTTACCTGTTTTCTACAGAGTTACTAATGGCTATTTTTATTATAGTAACTATCGTTAAAATATTTAAAATGTTTATTATATTATTATTACTTATTTATTAATATTTGTACAACGTAATATTAAGTGCCGTGAGCATTATCTTAGAAAAAAATCTACTTTACAGATCTCACAAAGAACCGTTTTTTGTGCTCGAGCTACAAGCAATAATAAATATAATTGATATTATTTTCAAATAAAGAATATTATTTGAACATAAAAATTATACAAGTTTTAGTGACTTAGAGAAAATAATTTAAAAAAAAAATATTCCGAAAAAAGTTTTAATGATGCTTTGAAAATTGTATTCCATATTTTTTTCTAATTTTACACACTAGTACCAAATACTATTGTCACANNNNTATATATATATATACTCTCATTGTCAATCGTATTTATACATATTTTAATGAAATATGGTAATACTGCTTAGGTTATGTATATATAACTGTGCTTGTGTGTCTGTGTCAGTCAACGTTATTAAGACATTATAGTTTTTAGTTGTTTTAATTTACAGTTTTCTGCATGTAGATTTTAAATGTAAGAAGTTCGCAAAGGAAGCAAAATCAGACTAATCTGAGTGGGATTATCTAAAAAGGGGTTTTTTAGTATAAAAAAAATTGAATATTTGGCATTGATATGTAACTTGACAGAATAAATATTTTAGGAATTACACATCGAAATTTAAAAAAAAAGAATTGGGGATTTAACTGAACCCTAAATTTTAATTTAACATTGTTTAAGGCTAAATTAGAAGTTTTTCTTAATGTATTTCTCTGCGTTGCTTAAAAATATATAGTGAAAGACCAAGCTCGCTAGTTTTGCTTTGGAGGAATCAGATTCGGTGATTACACGAAATGCCAGATACAAATAAAAAATATATAATTTTTTTATTGCAAGGTGTTTCATATCGATAGTGTATGATAATAGCAGTTGGCTATTGAGGAATTCGCTTAGTTTACGCATTTACTATAATGAATAGAAAACCATTCCTATATATTGACATTTGCCTCTGACAAGGACGGAAATTTTACTATTCTTTGAGGGTAGCTAATGTATTTTTATTCTTCCAAATTTTATGGGGTTGAGATATTTCGTCATTTGTAAATTCTTATTTACCTTTATTTATGAACATAAATAACCAGAATATGTTATTAAACAATTTATAATTCTTGGCTAATTTAATTGACTTTAGGAAAAAGAAAAAAATTATAGTAAATCAATTCCGGCTAATTTTATTTACTTTCAATACTTCACCAAATTATTTGTTTAAAAGAGAGTGCTATAAACAAGAAGTGAATCAAATAATTCACTAAATTATTGTCTTGAGAAAACCAAAAGAAATTAGTTAGATCTAAAATGATTTATTATCCACTGCAGTGGCCAGCATACTTGCCCGGTAAGCAGGAGACCCGGGTTCGAGTACCGGCTGAGGTAATACGATTTTTTTTTCTGGCTCCCTTGCATTTCTTGTATGAAATTTAACGTGGGATTACATAGTACACCTAATTTCATTATCTAAAATTATTAAAATTCTTACAAATTCAATTATTATTAATCGTCAAAGGAAATATTTCTAATGAGAAAATTATTTATAATTCTTCACAAATTTTTTATTTTCAACAGAGCCCGACTGTTTAAAATAGGCTAATTATTTATAATTATTCACTAATATAATTGCCTAGAAGAACCGAAAAAATAATCTAAAATAATAAAAAAATCTCACTAATTCAAATATTTTCAATCGGCAAAAATAACTGTTATAAAAAAAAATTCATAATTTTCCCATAATTTATTTATTTTAAACGGGAGTCGAAGCCTTAAAATAGACTAATTATTAATAATTCCTCGCTAACCTGCTCTAATTGTGTAAATGAGAGAGATGAAGCGGAATCCTGAAATAATTAAGGGAATTATAGTTTTACTAATTTAATTCTTTATACATATTTAATTTTCGATTATCAACACTAGGAGTATTCATCAGTACAGAATAAATGTTTTTACTGTAAAAGCGGTCCTCTAGAAAAATAAAATAGCTGAAAATATATTTTTTAAGGTAATTTTTCTTATTCATCATTAAACAAATTGAAATAACGAAGGAAGGGCCTGTTTATAGGTATCCAACCTATTCTAAACATTCATGGCACCGGAAAAGCTTTTTTTCTCGACAAAAGTTGGCCAAGCGTATGACTTTGAAGTCCTGACGGATTCTCTCGGATAAACCGGGGCTTCATTTAAGCTAATAAATTTCAAATTTTATGAAGATTAGATCAGTATTTGAATGTAGATCTAGACTGAGTTGATACAATTTATTTCAGAAAAATAAAAACAGCGGGAGTTTACTTAAAAGTAGATTTAAACAGATGACTTTTTTTATTATTACATATTTTCTTTTAAATACAAACGATACACAAAAATTATATCGGCCATATTGTCAAAAATCAATAAAATTCGAATTTTTAAAATTATTTTTTTGAAAAGGAATATTTTAATCAATATAAATGTTACATTTCTAGCTTAGGTAATAAATGACAAATCGTTTAGGCTCTTACCATATTTTAAAGTTAGTTTTGTATAAATTTTATGTAAAGCTAATTGTAATTTACATAAATAATGTAAACATGCTCAGCTCTGTTTAATAAAATCGCCATAGAATATCACGAGTAAATTGTTATGT
Organism: Oncopeltus fasciatus; assembly: GCA_000696205.2. Classification (NCBI taxonomy): domain Eukaryota; kingdom Metazoa; phylum Arthropoda; class Insecta; order Hemiptera; family Lygaeidae; genus Oncopeltus; species Oncopeltus fasciatus. The sequence goes on from KZ807935.1 coordinate 142,915, forward strand.
ATAAATTGTGAGATATATTGTTAGATATAGAATACAGCAGGTTGGAGATACGTCAGGTTCAGGAAATATAAAAAATAATAAAAAAAAGGTCTTATAATTTTACGAGTACATCTCATCTGAGATTGGATTCAGTACTTTATAGTGGACATTACTTTCATATTGTATTTTGTTCACGTCCTCGAGAATATCTGAAGGTATAGTAAGTGTGAATATACATGCGTGTTCTTGTAATAAGGTGCACTTATTGCAGAATACGGTGGAAAATGCAATTTTGGGAAATTCAGAAAAATAAATTTCATTTATTTGTATTTCGAGTGATTCACAGAACTGCTGGTAATACTAGCATGTTTATTACATGTTGCACACTAGTAAATTTCAAACTAAGAAAAGATTCTCCTGATAATGTTACATACAATAAGATCCCTGTATCTCTCTCTGATTCAGTCCGTTACCTTGGGTTTCACCTCATTCTGGAATTGGGATTCACGACTCAACTGGAATGAACATACTAAAATCAAACGACAAGAACTCAACAGACGCCACGGACTCTTATACAGCCTTATAAATAGGCGCTCACAGCTCACATTAGAAAATAAACTGACCATCTACAAGACCATAATACGACCAATCTAGACCTACGGTGCAGAACTGTGAGGGGCCGCTAAGTCTTCCAATATCCAACGAATACAATCCTTTCAGTCCAAAATGCTCAGAATAATTGCTAAAACTCCATATTGTGTGTCCAACTCTACCCTTCTTCACGACTTTAATATTCCTCTTGTCAAAGACCTTATATCCTCCCACTTCAAGCTCTTCCATAGTAAACTCCAATTTCATCCCAATCCATATGCCCAATCCCTGTCGTCGGACTCTAATCCTCACAATCCTCCCCAACGATTGAAAGGAAGATGGCGTCGCATTTAATAATAATAATAATTTAGTGCCAAAACTTATTAGGAGTGGGCCAATAGACCCCTTCTTCCTGCAAAGTGACATTTTATTTACTAATTTTTTTATTGTTGTATTTATGCTTATTATTAGGCCATCAAATTACAAGATGTTCTATAAGCAGAAAACAATAAATAATGATTTATAAAAACGAAGAAAAAATACAAATGGAGAGTTTTCTGACCGTAGAGAAAATACACATTTTTTAAATTGTATTTTTTGCATCTACCTTGACCGAACCCCAACAAACATATCTCTAAGAAACATACATTTTATAAAAAATATTGAGTGTTAATCAGCCAAAGTTGTTATCAAATACAAGTTAATTTCAATAATAATGTTTTAATAAAAATACAAAATTATACCTTAACAAAAAACTACCGAAAAAAGAAGAAGACCTTTACATTTAACTCTAGCTTTACTCTGGCCCAGCATTGAATTTAGGAGATTTCTCCCAAGTAAATCGAGCTATTTATTTTTATATTTTTTTTTCTAAATTCATAGTTATCAATTTATTTACTCCTAAATATATAACTGTAATTTTTAAACTGTAGTTCAATGATTCATGTCATATACCTGTAGTATAGCACTGCATGTTCAAGTACCATACTCCTGTACGTCATCGTCACCTGATAACCCAATTACCCCACAGATTTGATACCAGACTAATTAGGGGTCTATCAGCTAATGGGATACTCCCCCTAGCCGACGTAGGTGGCCATGAGAGTGTGCCTGCCTTCAGGCGGGTTCCTCGCAAGTGCTACGAACCCCTCGACACACCCTTACCGCTTATAATGGTGCTACTCAATTAGCTAGAGCTGATCACTTGATTTGAACTACTCCACCTACTTATTAATTCCTCTATCACTTTCAAGGGAATCTCTCTGAAGAAAATCTAGCTACTTCAAATTGTGTCATACGGAAACCCACATTGGGTATTATAGCTCAATCGCGGAAGAGTTGTGTAATGTCGTTAATTCTTAGATAGAGATGGGGCTAAGAAAAACTATATAAAAACATGAAATTAAAAAAAAATTAAAAATCTTCGTTATTATTAGAGTTGAAAAAAAATCGTGCACTATTTGATAAAAAAATAATATTTTTACACAATAAATGCAAGAGAATATAATAAAAAATCTAACTGTCTCATTCCAGCCAGACAAGTTGTTAAATTCCCCGCACTCCTACCGGGAGTCTAAATCTCCGAGAAAGACGAATTATTTGTCTTATGTTTAAAGGAGCTGACGTTCTCAAGCTATTTAAATAACTCTCGTTATTGGGATTACATANTTTAAATTTTTAATTTTATAAATATTATTTTTTGTGGTAATTCATCCCACGTAAATTTTGAGTATTTTTAGTGCAAGGGAACAGAATAAAAAATCTAACTGTTCCAGCCAGGACTCAAACCTGGATCTCCTGCTATCCGGGCTGCTACATTTACCATTTATGCTACTGAGACAAGTCTCATAAGTTATTAAATTCCCCACACTAGTGTCGAGAGTCTAACCTCCGAGGCCGACGAATATATCGTTTTATGCTCGAAGGAGCTGGCATTGTCAAGCTATTTAACAGACACTCGTTATTTACTTTTAATTACTTTTATAAATATTGTTTTTGTTCTGGTATTTAATTTCCGGGCAAGAGCGTTAGCCTATTACACCACCGAGACTAGCCAGATAACTTATTAAATTCCCCGGATAGCAAGAGATCCCGGTCCGAGTTCTGGCTGAGAACGTTGGATTTTTTATTTTATTCCCTTGCATTTATTGTTTAAAATTAATGTGGGATTAAATACCAATATAAAAACAATATTTATAATATTTTGGCTTTATATTTATGCAATTTTTACTGAATACGTGTATTATAGATGTACTTAAAACGTTACGCCAACTGTTATTGAACTAAACGCAGAACACTGCTCTGTACATTACTCAGAAAAATGGAAATTTTGCTTTCTAGTTTTCCTGTAAACTAGTCAAACTCCGCCAGAGAGTAAAGTAGAAATAAATAAATTAATTCACGATACCTGACGAAGTATGACAAACTTCCCCGAAAATGTGAACTAGTATTTACGACATCTACTCCTTTTGTCCTCTTATGTATATATATATTATAAGAGCATGGCAGGAGGTAATAAAAAAGAGAGATTTTTTTGTTGGTGTTTTGTCAAGGTAGATCGTCAAGACTCAATATTAGTTTAAGTAAAATGATACACAAAGGGTTTTGAAGTTTCCTCGAAATTATTGAAATTAACCGAAACGAAATTCAACATTATGTCCATCGATAAGAGATCTTTTCTGCAATTTATTTCACTAATTATAATTTCATTATTTTTTTTATTTTTTTATATTTAAGGAAGAAAGATTTTGTTTTTGCCCTATCAGAAGATCAACCAATGTTTTGATTGTAATTTGTCTTGATGGTCTATGTAAGCTTTATAAAATGTATTTTCCTTTGAATATCTCCTTCAGCACTGGGCTCTCACTGGAATATTCTAAAAAAAAAAATAAAAAGGTTCTTCCTTTGAAAATAACATAAGAAGTTCCTGCTTATGGAATAATAATCTTTCCTTTTTAATAAATCTGCTAAAGAATTACTCAATCTTTTAAGATCTCAGATGGAGTAAAGGAGGGCTATCTTAAGATTTGGCGTTTGCTTTCATCGTAAAGGAATTAATATTCCATAAGAAAACACAAAAAAAATACTATTATCTGGATGGAGGGAAAATATGGAATGAAATGCTTTCAACAAACTTGTGGGATGTGATTAATTCGAATAATTTTATATATACATATACTTACATAAATTTAATACACACCACCAGTTTATAATTGAGTCCAATATAATTCAGGGTCACCGTCTTCGTGCCTCATGTGCCTGGTGCTGTGGGTTCAAGTCCCGCTCTGGACTGGCTTCATTGAGATACAAATGCTTGCTCAGTGCCATGGATGTTTAGATTAGTGTATAGCTAATACTAAAGCTTCAGAGATCTGCAGATAGCACCACTCATCATGGCTCTAAGTCGTTAAACGGTAGGTTAAAAGAGGAAAAAAACCTAGTCCTCTAGTATCTTTCTCCATTATCTGCATGTGAATTTATGTCCAAAGCGAATTTATGAATAAATTAATGAAATACATATTTTGTTTTATAATTATTAAAATAGAACTAATTTATCTTAACTAAAAATCTCAAGATATTTAAAACTAAAATTCTGTGCAAGTTAATTGGGGAATTATTTTATTATCGCAATCTCTAATGGGAAATCTGAGTACTCTATCACTAGTCCTAACAACTACATTGTGATATATTAAAATAAATAATTTTTTTGAAATTCCAGTTTTACAGAGATTCCCTTGATAAATTAAATAAATCTGACCTTTTTTAAATTATTAAGAGTGGAGCAGTGGTTAAAGCATTGGACTCTTAAGCTAAAGGTTCCATTACTCATAGTGAATGTTTTTTTTTCTGTACTTCTGTTTTTAATGATTCAGAGAAGTTTTTATGTGTTTCTGAAAACACCTAATTGGATGCGATTCATCATTGGATGAGAAATACCAGACGAGCAGAACGGTGTGCTGACCACACACCTTACCTAGTTTGCCTTACATCGAGAATAAACACATCCTCAACATGTGTTTCCTCCAGGGCTTTTATGACCTTTTACGGAGTTGTACTGATTACACTATTAAATAAATCCAATCACATAAGTCAAACTGACATTAACTTCGTGAGATATGTCAATTTTACTATATATCTCCTGTCCTAACAAACTTTGTGACTTGTTCAATAATATATTTTGAAGTATTACGGGCTGGTTTAATGCTATTTTCATTTTCACACACTCAAATAAATTTTATTTTTCTCAGTAATTTATATTTTCACATTGAAAGAAGGACGAATTATTTTTGCTATATCTACCAGCGATATCACCCACCTCTGTACGATAAAGATTATTATTAAAATCACCATAAAAATTAATGCTTGAGTTTAACTTTACGTAAATTCAAAGTGGGAGGCCCCACCTTTAAATATAGTGCATTATTTCAAAGTCCTGAAGAGGCGTCCATATAAATATAAACAGTAGTACACTAATAAAAGTTTTTAAAGTCATTGTTTATATTTAATGATAAATGAATAATATAATAGTTTTAAAAGTTTTTATCTATATCCAGAAATCCAATGAAGAATTTGAAACGTTATTCACTCATTTAACATTATATTTACATTATAAACCAAAGTAAGAAAATGTTTAAATAAATAATATACATAAATAAATTAAGAAATAACTAATTTAAAATAACCCTTATCAAAACATACAATATAATGTTATATAAGAATAATAAGAGTGTATAACATGATTAACCTTATCCTCTTCCTCTACTGCTGAGGCAAAGGTTGACAGCAAATCGATTAGAGGAATTCATCCAAAGATTAGTCTCTTTTTAGAAAATACAATTTTTAACTATAATTGCTTATAAAAATTTAATATATATTATATTCAAACAACACTAAAATAATATAAGGCATAAAAAATGCCATCTAATTACTTCATAAAATACATGCTATTATTTAATTTAGTGACATTATTTCATTACATTTCATGCTAATAGAAAGTTTGAAATAATTTGTATTGCTTTTTTTTAATGCGTCTAATGATAAATATATAAAATAGATTTAACTGAATTTTAAATGTTTCACTTAATCATTGAGAAGATTAAGTGAGAAATGAATTGACGAAGAATATTAAAAATAAAGACGGAGAAATGATTTGAGGATAAGGAAATTGGTTAAAGTGAGACGGGAGGCAGATAAATCCTATCTAAACCGATCATGGGATATCTGCTGTGATAGGATTCACCCTACTGTATCAGGGTAATAATACATATTATCTGAACAGCTGGTAGGATAAAGTTCAGCTTATCTGCTCTGAGCAATCCAGGCGTATCCCCATTGGTGGGATATACTCAGCCACAGATGATTTGAATCATACACGTGTACGCAATGATTCAATAAATGGTACAAATGTACATGTGTGCGTCTGCGCACTAGCTTATCACTCCAAATCCTACTCTATTTAAATAAGACATTTATTGCCTTTTCAAACATATCTAGATATGAGGCACATGTCCGCTTACATGAATGGCGCAAGTTTCAACAGAGTTTTATATATTTTCAATTGGTCACCAGAAAACGAACCGTCGATATTTAAAACAATTAATGCGAGGGAATAGAATAAATAATCTATCTGTCCCAGTCAGGACAGATGGGACACTGTTTTTTTTTCACTAATTATTGACGTCTGAATCTGAGAATAACCTCAGATTTTGTTTATCATGTCAACTTTTTAAACTACAGGATATCCTCGGAAATCATAAAAATCATGCATTTAAAAGAACATAAAGTAAAAACGTACCAAATATACAGTTTAAAAAACACTCAATGTTAGTTAAATCAAGTTCATACATATAAAATTGTTTAATTAATAAAAATTAAGATAAAAATTTACGTTTTTTGCTTTTCCTGGAGTGTTTAGTTTGTGTACATTCGCGCTTGATGCTCCAACAATAGTAAGCCATCATATGTACGTCCCATCTACCTTGATACCTTACTTCCATGACTCTCAAATCTTGATGGAAACGCTCACATTGCTCATCACTCACTGCACCAAGATTATCCAGGAAATTAGCAAGGTGGCTGTGTAAAAAATGCAATTCAATGCTCATGTTGCAACCTAACTTTTGGAAGCTTTCCTTTGCTCGTATACTTCCAAGAAAGTCTTTAACAATGTTTTTGAATGCCAAACAAGCATTCTTTTCAATTTCTGACATGTTATCAAACGAAATTCAAATTGAATAATGATATTATATATTTCCCTCAGTCATAAAACTGAAACAACCAGGAACGGTGAGCTTCTATTGAGAAATAAAACAAAAAAATGTTACAAAATTATCACTTTTGGCCTTATTACTTAGCCTTATCACTTGGCCTAGCAATTTAGTGTTCCCCTCAAAAATATAGCCAACTTTTAAAATAGTCACTGGCAAAGTAAGTGTCTTAACTAATCACAGCACTGTTAGCGTCTAAATACATAAGTACATAATGTAGTTCTATTGTGAAGTAATCGGTTTCATACATAATGTTCTTCCACTATCATCTCTTACATTTTATTATAATAATTCATTTATTTATCTGAACTTGTTCTACAATTAAAGTTATAGTACATCAAATATATATAATTAACATATTTGGTAAATTAATATTTAAAACAAGATTTTACCATTAATCTTCAAATAAAAGATTTAAATTTACTGAATATTAAAATTATAATAATATTTATTATGTATTATTAAGCACATACATCGAGATGACCTTTTTATCCTAATTAAGGTATCGAAGAGATTTCTTTAGTGTTCGGAAAAATAAATATTTAAAAAAACAAATCAGTTTTAAGATCCGTGATGTCGTTTTTAATTAGCAAATGGGTCTCTCTCCTTTATTCCAAAACACATTAAGAGATGCTAGCAGAAAATGTATTTGTATTTGACACTGAATCTCATCTATTTTTTCAAAGTGAATTTAGACAAGCTTACGAGGAATGAAAAGCCCACATAATGCCATATAACGCTTGTCCCTATAAACTCTCTCAAAATCTCAAAACATCATTATATATTTATTGTCTATTAAAACTTGATATTTTATTTTCTGCTACTATTTTACATTTGACATATTTTTTTACAGTGGAAATTTTCATTCATTTGATCCATTGTATATTTCTCATGTCGAAAGTCACATTGAGAATGTAATATGATATGTGAGCTTTTAGTGTAATACTGATGGATCTTACATTTCATACTATTTGTATATATATAGTATTATCTGCAAGAAAAATAACAATATGTCCGCCATAGTTATTGTATTCAATTGCCGTTGTATTTTTTGTGTAAGATCCATCTCACATCTCATACACAAAAAATACAAATATATATATATATATATACATTTTGATTGCCATTTGCAAGTAAGGAAAGCCCAAAATTAAAATTTAGATTCAAATTATTTGATTATAATAATTTCAGAAAATCAGATTGAAATACATTTTATAATAAAGTTTTTCAAGCATTGATTCACATAAAAATACGACAAAAAGGATACCATCTGCTGTTGGCATTAATTAAAATNTATATATATACATATGTTTTACTCATAAATCTCCGACCTATAGTATCAATATGTATTAAAAGGCCTTGATAACAAGCCCTGGTTCTTTATTTTCAATATGGAGCTTAAACTCAAAAAGTTCTATTTTTCATAAGTTTACCAATTTAACTTTTCAATAGAAGGATGGGGAACGCAATCATTAGGATTTCACTTCTTTCCAAAGAGGTTTCTGGAATTATTCATGGCATCTTGGAGACTACTTCGTCAGTATTCAGAGGTCTGTTGGAGATTTACATCTAGTCGATCATGCCTTGAATTGTCCTTTTCCATTAATATCCACCATCTTGCCATTCGTCTGCTCATTCCTCTGACTTCACAATTAATTCTCAGAGAAAGCTTCTTCATCTTCTAGCTGAGTCTTGTCCTCTGATGAAAATATTTCCACATTCGCACTTAAATGTAATGTAGTTCAAATAGAGAGATATTGACTGTAGAGATTGTTAGTAGAGAATTTTTGTTGGGTTTTGTCAAGATTGATTTTTAAAAAATTCAATTAAAAAATGTGCATTTTCTATAATCTTCTGACGTTTCGGGTTTCATTGTAAGCCGTCTTCAGGGCTATTAAGGAGGCAAGGCTCCTCTCACGTTCATGACGGCCTTGAAGATGGCTAACAATGTATGTAGAAACGTCGGCAGATAATAAGAATTACACATCTTTTAAAAATTGAATTTTTTAGTTTACTTTAGCCTAACATCTTCTCTACTAATTTAATTAATAATATTTTTAATTACGATTAAATTTTAATATGATAGTTTGTCAATCTAAAAGCCAATAACTACTTATTTTTGACTTATTTTTGAAGCCTACTGACATTCAGCCTTCTTCAGTTCTCTAGCATCCAATATCTTGACCCAGATGATTTTAGATTTGACATGACGACAAAAATAAATTAATTCAGAAACTTTTGAAACTCATAATATATTATTCGTATCTTTTGGCCAAGTATCCGCTGATGCTTAGTTACTACATTTTGCCGCTTTGGCTTTAATTGACGTTAAGTGTGAAAAAAAAATTATGTAAACAAAAAAAGCCTTTCTGGAGTACTCGGAAGGTTTTTTTTTATTTTTTTATACTAATTAAATTCCGGAAAGAAAAGCTCTAAGTCGACATTTTTGATTAAAAAGAGAATATATATTTTCTTTTCGGAATTTAATTAGTATAAAAAAAAAAAACTTTCCGAGTACTCCATATATGTATA
>KZ807935.1:157205-171092 GCA_000696205.2 Oncopeltus fasciatus
AGACAATGTCTCATATATATATATAAATTTTAAAGTTCTATATTTTTGGCATCTCCTGTAGGATCGGGGAACAGCCAATGGGAATTTTATCCGTGTCATGGTACAAACGTTAAAATCTTGACAGAATGTTTACGAATGCGCGTAGTTCATGCAGTTTCTGCATGATGGACTTTATTCTTTACTATTTTTTTGGACACACATTGTTATTGTGTGTCACGGTAATATGTTATAATTTTATTAAATTTATATTGAATTGGGGCTTTTGGAAGGGGCATTGACCAAAAGGTAGCCCCCTTATTAAATATTTTAGTGGAGGCGAAAATTTATGATTCTGAAACCTCATTTTAAAATTGAAATTATAAACAGCAAGTGCTTTGCACTGACATTTTTTTTTCTTTTTATGTTCATAACTGAGTTATCTGTGAAATTTATGCTTTAATATGAGATTACTTTTAGATATCTGATAACCAAGTGATCGCCCTCTGTCGCCATTTTTTCAGATAGATTTAGAAATTAACATTTATATAAATTTCTTTTACGGAAGCCCGCTAGGGTAATACATGTAAGTGAGGCTCTTATTAAGTGTTTTTTATCTGAGATTCTAATTGATAAGGACAAATGTATTTGTTTGTTATTTTTAATGAAATAAACTAAAAAAATTGATTGAGACAGTTATACTATTTATGTACTGTTTTGCAATGTAGCTGATTAATAGAGATGAACAAGTGGCAGAAGCTATGTCAGAAGCCATTCAAGAGGGATTATCATCATTTAAGACTTTGGCCATAAGTCTTCATTATGCTCCTCATTCCTGTGCCAGAGAGAGACCCCCCCTCCCCACACAAATGTCCTCATGATCGGCGAGGAGGCGGTCCTAACGCGTTCAGCTGCGCCCTCGGACTTGCCCATAAATCAGGAAGTTGTAGCAGGCACGTCTTTTGAGCTGTCCGATCGCGATACCATCTATCACAGCGGGGTTATCTAGCAGTGACGCCTTCTCGGCCGAAGATAGACTGCGTCCTACAGACCTAGAGACTCGTGTCGTTCTTCTTTGGGGACTTCTTCTGCTGGGGGAGGGGAGAATGAGAGTACTTTCCCAATCATCTGTAATAGCCGATAAGAGGGAAGGGAAAACCGATAAGGAATGGGAGAGGGAGAGAAAGGCGATAAGGAATGATACAGGTGGAAAAGAGAGATAGATTGAAAAACCAAGATGGAGAAAATGTGCAAGAGAGAGAGCGTTGGGAGGGGGGGGATGAGCAGATACATAATACTTTGGAGACGATCGATAAAATATATTTTAAATCGTCTGTGAATAAATTTATATTTATTTCTCTCAGGTTTTACCTAGAACGAGAGACAAAGATGATATAATAGAATTAAATATATATTTCATAAAATCTGAATACGTATATATTACAATTGTATACCTCATTTTGAACAAGTGATTCATATATTATTATACATCATTATCCCTATTTCATCGAAAGTGTAAAACTCAGACACAAAATACCAATAAATATAACATATAAATTTAAATAAAATATCATGTAACGAAAAATATTTAATCACTTATAAAAAATTTGAATAGAATGACACATAACTCATTATACTTAAACGTAAACAAATTATCCTGCTTAGGATGAATAATTGGTGTAAGGGAATAATTAATAAAAAATGAAAGCAAAGAGGAGAAAGAAAGATAAAGGAAGGCGTTGATAAATAATAAGAAATAATGAGAGAAATTCGAATGTATTAGTGCCCGACTGTATGGTAGTTAGGTATGTAGGTATGTACTGTATGTAGGTCTGTGAGGCCTGTCCAAGGTTACATATTCACACATTCTTTGGGCATCATTTGTAAAATACTAGTTAAAACGAAGGTAATTTTTAAAATTTAAAATAGTCCTCGATTGAATACATATATTCTCAAGGAATACATGCTGTTTATTTCTGCACCAGAAATCGTTCCTTAAGTCGGAATATCCGTTAACGATGAGTCCTTCCCTCGGAAGCCTGCTGACTGTTAACTGGAAGGTTCCTCGTTATGGATAAATTCCAGCCTGAGGATGGTGACCTTCCCGAAACCGGTCGAACATAAGAAAAGAAAAACATACTGGAAGAAAAAATATTTTTCTTTGCCTAAAATTAAAAGGGCTATTAATTATATATTTATTTATATAAAATTATATTATAAAATTAATTGCATTATTATTATAAAACTACTTTGGCGAGAAATTTAAACTATTTTTTCTTCAAAATCACGTTATTGTACAAAAGGTTTAGCATGATTGGAGGTTCGTTGTCCATCGAGTCTTATAATGGAGAAATTAGTCAGGATTTCGACTGAGAAAAATAAAATACTCCAAAATTGTTGGTTAATTATTTTATTATTGCCGACGTTTCGACTTAACTTGTAAGTCATCATCAGGGCTGAAATACAATATATACATGATAGTTTGTTATTCATTGAATTATAGTTTGTAATGAACAGAACTAAACAATAAATATGAAACAATATATAAGTTATAAATTTTGTATATAACATTAACATTAATAACTTATATATTGTTTCATATTTGTATTGTTCAACTTAATCTGCAAATCTTTTTCTGTCAAATAACATACCTCATCTCGGTCTGTTCAGTTCAATCTAAAATTCTACAAGTATAATACTGTTTATTGTATTTCAGCCCTGATGATGACCTACAAGTTAAGTTAAGACGTCAGCAATAATAAAATAATTTCCCAACACTTTTGGAGTATTTTATATTTCTGATCCTGGCCGAAATCCTGACTAGTTTCTTTAGTTATTGTACAAAGAAGAACAGCATGTATTCCTTACATAAAAGTGAAGATTGCGATAAAGAGGGGGGGGGGGGGAGGGNGGAGGGGGGGGGGTGAGGGAGATTGTTTGTGAGAGAGAGAGAGAGTGATAAAGAGCTTAATTTATACATAATAATTTTAGTTGTGGTATTTAATCCAACAACAAGAAATGAAAGGGAAGCAGAAAAAAATCTTACAAACTCAGCCAGGGCTCGAACCCGGATCTACTGCTTCCGGGCAAGTATGCTGACCACTGCACCTCTGTGCAGACCTATATAGGTCTGTGAGGCCTGGCCAAGGTTACATATTCACACATTCTTTGGGCATCATTTGTAAAATACTAGTTAAAACGAAGGTAATTTTTAAAATTTAAAATAGTCCTCGATTGAATACATATATTCTCAAGGAATACATGCTGTTTATTTCTGCACCAGAAATCGTTCCTTAAGTCGGAATATCCGTTAACGATGAGTCCTTCCCTCGGAAGCCTGCTGACTGTTAACTGGAAGGTTCCTCGTTATGGATAAATTCCAGCCTGAGGATGGTGACCTTCCCGAAACCGGTCGAACATAAGAAAAGAAAAACATACTGGAAGAAAAAATATTTTTCTTTGCCTAAAATTAAAAGGGCTATTAATTATATATTTATTTATATAAAATTATATTATAAAATTAATTGCATTATTATTATAAAACTACTTTGGCGAGAAATTTAAACTATTTTTTCTTCAAAATCACGTTATTGTACAAAAGGTTTAGCATGATTGGAGGTTCGTTGTCCATCGAGTCTTATAATGGAGAAATTAGTCAGGATTTCGACTGAGAAAAATAAAATACTCCAAAATTGTTGGTTAATTATTTTATTATTGCCGACGTTTCGACTTAACTTGTAAGTCATCATCAGGGCTGAAATACAATATATACATGATAGTTTGTTATTCATTGAATTATAGTTTGTAATGAACAGAACTAAACAATAAATATGAAACAATATATAAGTTATAAATTTTGTATATAACATTAACATTAATAACTTATATATTGTTTCATATTTGTATTGTTCAACTTAATCTGCAAATCTTTTTCTGTCAAATAACATACCTCATCTCGGTCTGTTCAGTTCAATCTAAAATTCTACAAGTATAATACTGTTTATTGTATTTCAGCCCTGATGATGACCTACAAGTTAAGTTAAGACGTCAGCAATAATAAAATAATTTCCCAACACTTTTGGAGTATTTTATATTTCTGATCCTGGCCGAAATCCTGACTAGTTTCTTTAGTTATTGTACAAAGCAGAACAGCATGTATTCCTTACATAAAAGTGAAGATTGCGATAAAGAGGGGGGGGGGGTGAGGGAGATTGTTTGTGAGAGAGAGAGAGAGTGATAAAGAGCTTAATTTATACATAATAATTTTAGTTGTGGTATTTAATCCAACAACAAGAAATGAAAGGGAGGCAGAAAAAAATCTTATAAACTCAGCCAGGCCTCGAACCCGGATCTACTGCTTCCGGGCAAGTATGCTGACCACTGCACCTCCGAAGCAGGCTAGATAATTTCTCATAAGTCCTCGCACTTAACTCCCAAGTAAGACTATATCGTCTTGTACTCGAAGGAGCTAACGTTGTCGGCTATTTGTTAGACTCTCGTTTTTTCCTCTTTTTTTTTTTTTTAAATAATGATTTTAGTTGTGGTATTTTATCCCACATTAAATTTTATATAAGAAATTCCAAGTATCCTGAATGTCTCCAGCAGGAGATCCGGGTTGGAGTCCTGGCTGAGGTAGTAAGATTTTTTTATTCTATTCCCTTGCATTTGTTGTACTTAATTTACACAGTGTCTAGTACTAGTGTATCAGTCTTCCACTTACAAGGTATAGTACATAATATTATTCTTTACAATAGTTGGTTGTTATAAACTGTAATGATAATAAACAAATAAAAGAAAATTAACAAGAAACGTACTTGGACAGTGTACTTTAAATAAAAAGTGGAATTGATTATATTATGAAAACAACTAGAACTGTTGAGAAAATAGATTTTTCATCAAGGAAAAATCAATTAATTGTGCAATTTGAGCCTTTAATTTTTATAGAAGTGTATATTCATTTTCTGAAATTTATAAAGTAATTTAAAAAAAAAAAAATAAAAACTTCTGCTGAAACTTATTCTTCAGTCAGATAAATAGGAAGGGTGAGGTAGAGAGATAACATAATGAACTATATTCTTTTTGGAATCCGGTCGCCAAAAGCAGAAGGGGACTGTACCTTATTACGCGAAGAAGATAGGGGAAGGAGAAGAGGGTAATAATGTATGTCGGTACACACAAGCAAGCAAATTGAGCAAGCCTCGGTAGACGTCAGGAAGGGGAAGGGCTCTCGAACGCGGGGGATGAAATAATACTGAGGGGGGAGGGGCACAAAGGTGGGCTTTGACATGGCGTGCAGAGGCCATATTGGCTCGCCGAGAGAGGGAGAAATTGGTTCTGTGGAAGGCACAGCTCTTCGGCCACTTATCCTTTTACGGCAAGGATATGTCTTGGAGGTCCTGTCTGTTCGGCTCTGAATCCTCCTTCCATGGCTTCCACGGCTGTCCATAGTAGAATGGTAGTAGATGAATTACTCCGATGGCGCATTGGTCTGAAGGAAGTGACCGAATACCGTCCCTATTTTGGATTATTCCTATATAGCACTTCTCTGTCGTGAATGTATTGTTAAGATTAGGGAAGAAAATGGGGTGAGGACCAGACCCGTAAGGGAAGGGGGCAATTCAAGAATGACCCCTGCTTCCTTTGGTCAGAGAAGAAAAGTAGGGTTACTGAGAAATCCGTATAGAACCTTCTAGTTCTTTCCACGAAGTTATGAAAGCAGTTCGCCAGGGGCCCCCCGAAAAGTTAGTCTCCCTCTTTGCGAGTTCCAGTGTAGGATCGCGTGTCTCAGATCCTCGAATTCTACTCTTTGAAATGCCGGTAAGAGTGAAGTGATAAGTAATTAGCAAGCTCTTTTGAGGCCACTTTTTAAATAATCATACTTAATTTATTCATACATATTAATTAATTTATTAGCTGTAAGTAATTTATATTTTCTATATCTTTAATTGTTAATTATTAGAAGCCGTAGTTTTGATTGCTATCTGTAATTATAGGAATTATTATTTGTTAAAATAGCTTTAATTTCTTTGTTCTCAATTATTATGGACCATTGGCCCATACCAATTTGAACTTTGTGCCCCTCCCCCCCTGAACATTCAGAAAATGATGTCCTTCTATCAGTGTGTGGATCCACTATTAAAGCAAAGCTCTCTAGTATAGCATGGACCTGCTTGAAGATACGATCCCAGAATGGAACTCATCTTTCAATTAACAGAGAACTAGAGCTCCATGCGAGAGACTGAAATATAACTAATTTAAAGAACAAATCTTAGTAATCAAAGAACTCTTTAAAACGACACGAGTGGATCGGCTTTAGACTCAATTCTGAATTATCTTTTTGTCAATTGAACTGTCTGTGTAGATAATAACGCACAGAGCACATGCAGAGATAAATGTATAAGATATACTTTCCATGTACTTTAGATAATGTATCTGTATATGGGATGCACTTTAGTCTATTCCTAATTATGTATTGAAGTTAATGGAATGGTATGAAAGGACCTATTATGTTATCTGTACCATGGGTTCGCGCTTTGAAATAGTCAAATTTCAAAGATCCAATAGAAGCCATGATTACGTTATCATATTTCATGATAACGTAATCATGGCTTCTATTGGACTACTTAATAGTTCATTAAATTGACTGTATTGATAGTAACAGTCATTATTAGACAGTTAACTTATTTGATCTGCGTATGATGACAGAAAGTATCATTAGCTGTAAATTAAATCTATTTATTGAATGAATTAATATAGATTTATCTCTATGGAATCACAATATCTCTGAAGAAAGAATAAAATTATTACATGACTATTGTATCTCTACTTTAGCGTACTCTAAAATGGATTTAGCCCTGCGGAAAGAAGAAATATAATCAGATTTATAAGGCCACTTTCTCCTTCCACTACTCCATGACTGCATTAATATTTTTAGCATGAGAAATGTTATTATCTTTGTCTAGCGATCTGATATTTTGGTCACCCTAATATGCATTCGAATTTTATAAATATTGCAATCAGTGGAAAATGGCCAATCATATACTCCATATATGTAAATAATTTAAAGGGTTATTATAACTACCAATGAATATAGAACTATCATACCTTCCGTAATCCGTCTTCATTGGTTTCTGCAAACCATCTTCTTTTGGCGAGCGCTTTCGGACATTGTGCATCTTCTTGGCCGAATACATGTGTTCACTGTCTGTCTGTATTCAACTGCTTATAGTGTATTCGGCTACGAGGATGGATCATTTCCGAAAGCGCTCGCCAACAGAAGATGGTTTGCAGAAACAAATGAAGACGGATTACGGAAGGTATGATATACTCTGTACGTAGGGTCTGAGATTTGGGAAAAAATGAATTTAGGCAGCTCTGCGGAGTGATAAAATACAATCTACTTTCCAATGTACTTTTCACCTCTCTATTTGTTCCTAGCTTTATGTGATGATGGCAGTAGTCAATGCCATGCTAATCTTATCCACGCCAGGCTTGAATTCGTCTGTGTTCTTTTGCCAATCTTATCGACTGTAGCCGGAGGTGCTTCCATTGAATCCTCGAGCTATCTAAGGAGAGATACCAGCTGTCCAATGCAGCTTGAGATATTCTACTGCCACCATGATTACTCTGAAAAGACAATGTCTCATCCACACGGAAGCACACAGTAGCCGAGTAGTGTGGTAACAAGACGGAAGAGACAAAATGGCTTTAATCTACACATTATAAAGGCAGGTATACCTAAACGCTCCCTAGACCTGCAGTCGCTCTCGTTCTATTTTCAGCCCAGATGAAGCCATCACGGGAGGTGCGAAAACTCGGCGAAAAACAACTTTTCGTCACGGTCAAGCCCCAAAGTATTTATGAATCTATTGCCTTTTCAAGAACTTTCCTGAAGATTTTCCTGTTTTGACTATTCGTCGTTGTTCATCTAAAACTTGTCATTTTTCAATTATATCGAATTCATCGGCTTTAATGCTATTCTATTCAATAAAGAGTGACATGAGACTTTTCTAGAACCACCACTGACTGATTCAATTATAAGGCGTTTTTACAGTATATTGTCGACCTGGAGGGATTGAATGGCCTAGTCCCACCATGCACACCCTCGCTCACAGGTCAGACACTTCACTAAGAACTCACTAAGGTCTACACGACTAAACAAGGAGCCAATTATATGGGGTCGGCTCGGTGCTGTGGTTTGCCTCGTGCGGGACATGGCCTCCTGTTCGTGCCCCTTCCGTCGCGGGCGGACTGTCCACCTCCATATTTCGCTGTACGTAAAAGTCACGTGAGTCAATTACTCAAACAAGCACACATAGATAGTTCTGAACGAACATTAGAATAAAAATATATTTTTAAATCAAAATATTTTTTTAGCTTTCCTAAAGTAAAGTGGAAAAGATTTTGAAGAACTTTAAAAATGCCTTTTTATTTTACTGAAGTAAAATATTTCGATTACGCAAAAGAATTACATTTTTTAAGTAATATTCTCAATGTATGGTCGATTAAAGAAAAATGTGTAAATACTACATTTGCAGCTAGTAGAAATTTATTATGTATTATACTATATAACTGAAATATTAATGAAGGAAAAGTAAGCCGAGATAACCTCGAGAGCAGGCCAGTGGAAATATACTTTCATGCAGCACAAAAGTCTTATTATTATTTTAGCTATAAAAGTCTTTATGGTCTTCAACTTTATAGCAGTAAGCGTTTTACATATAATATAACCTCAGTTCATCTCCTCAAGGTGTGCTGCGCACTAAAGTTGTGTCGTTAAATTGTACGGCGCCCAGGAATAATGTATCATCCTTGAACAAGGTACGCTGCATATATATGTATATTATAGATTTACTATAATAGTAAGCGTCCACAAATTAGTCACTAAGTATTCACTAGACGAAAATTCCAAAAATATCTTCACGAAAATCACCGTTGGTCGAATTTGCAAGTAAATTTCATTTATTTCATTAAAGATAAGCCTGGATAAGAGTGAATGGTTAATCTGATTTTAGAAGCCGGAGAAGACAATTTGAGTAACCATAAATCCATAAACACTTCTCACTTGACCTTGTAAAGAAGTTACTTCTTTGCTGAGGTTTTGTACATCGTGCGATGACTTTTTCTTTTTTTTTCTTTTTTTTTTGTGTTGACCGTGGGGTCAACTAGGGCTCTGGAATACCCTATACAGAAAAGTGAAAGAACTATTCAAAATTCTTAGCTAAATTCTCAAATTTTCAATAATAAATAAACGTATTGTGTATAAACCATACGAAATTAAATTTTGCACAGATATTATTTTCCGCCATAACTGTGACCTTATAACGCTAATATTTATGATTAACAATTGCTCCAAACCTCCTCCACCTCGTCTCATTTTAACCTTCGATGAAATGAATGGGTAGTGAAAATTGAGACTCTAAACCTTGGTCCCCCTAGACCGATTTCAGCGGATTGTAAAATGAGTTTTAAGTTTAGATAACTTTAGAAAAGTAGAACAACCACCGAATATGGCCACTCTAGTTTATAAAGAGATGACCACCCATGTAACACTCATAGTTACATTGCTAAAATATCATACTTAAGCATAATTTTGTACTACATCATTACAGAATTGAAGTACATATTTTTCATTTATCAAAAATAATCTTCTAGTATAGTAAATAATAGTCTTTAATT
This sequence comes from Oncopeltus fasciatus, assembly GCA_000696205.2. Classification (NCBI taxonomy): domain Eukaryota; kingdom Metazoa; phylum Arthropoda; class Insecta; order Hemiptera; family Lygaeidae; genus Oncopeltus; species Oncopeltus fasciatus. The sequence continues at coordinate 166,860 of KZ807935.1, forward strand.
CTGGTAACAACAAAAATATTGCGATTTAAAATTTTTACAAATTCTTATACACCCTCCTTCCTGAAGTCAAAATTTAGCCATTAAATATGCATTCGACGATTTGCAGAAAATGCATCAATACTCTTAAACGGTTTATATAATTTGATTTATTTTAAAATTGCAGAGTAGATTATATAAAAGACCGAGCAGATATAAACAATAAATATGAAACAATATATAAGTTATAAATTTTGAATATAACATTAACATTAATAACTTATATATTGTTTCATATTTGTATTGTTCAACTTAATCTGCAAATCTTTTTCTGTCAAATAACATACCTCATCTCGGTCTGTTCAGTTCAATCTNATCTACCTTGTTTAGCTATCTGCAAGCCAATTTCTCGATCCTACGATGATATTAACCCCCCCCCCCCAAAAAATCAAATTATATCCCTTGAAGAAAATTAGCCAAGGATCGAAACAAGTGGTGATGGGATAGTGCAAGGTCTGGACTATATAGTGGATGGGGCCAGAGTTCGAACCTTCTAAACACCAACCTTATAAAGTTCTTTAATATTTCTTTTGGCTCGACGGGAAGTGTGAGGAGGAGCATTTTTTCGTTAGAAATCAAATAAAAGATATCAGGATAAAGCTTAGACAACTTCGCTTACAATTTTCCAGTTGTTAGTGGAGTTTAAGATTCAAACAGCATTCATTAGAAATGAAGTCGTGAAGAACTTCAAATAGCACAACTAGAGCAATGAAAATGGGATCCAGGTTCCACAACATCCACTTTCAAGGCGAGATGGCCATGAAGAAGGCCTACAATGTAAGCCGAAAAGTTAAAGCCAGCAGATAATTTTGAAAGTACACATTTTTTAAATTTGTATTTTTTTTAATCTACCTTGACCGAACCCAAACAAAAAGCATCTAATGCAATTGCAGTATGCGTTTATGTGGGAGTGTGTAATATAATTATCTACTTCGATTAAGAATTGAAGTTTTCTTTTTTTTAAAGTAATCTGAGAAATGGGAATCGCTTGAGAGAATTTTCCAAAATGATGACAGATACTGATACTGACAGGCATCGGATCCTGAACTTGACATTCGAACGTCATTATTTTTCAAGACACTATTTTTAGGTAAAAAAAAAACAGCTTCGATCACAGGTTTGTTCTTAAATGTAACTTTTCTTTTCAACTCTTAGTATACTACTAAGTGGTTTGTAATAGTGCCAATATGAGAAAGAAAAATTAAAAGGTTTCATTGGTGCTACAATTATCATTTTTCATGCAGCAGGGGAATTAAAGTTTTTTAATTTAAAAAAAATACCTATCAATAATTCTTCCATAAATTTATTTCCTGACATTACATTAAATATATAATTTTAGAACTACAAACCAATGAGCGGGCTGTATTCTGATTTAGAGAAAGCCAAACTCAGTTGTGTGTGTGTGTGTTTTATGTGCATACTCATTCTTTCTCATAAGATATAACTCATCATTAACTTTTATCAATATCCGTTTTAGTGGATTTTGGGAAATCTGCTTAGTTTACACAGCTCAGACATTATGCACTTTTTGGCTCACAACTTTTAATTTTACAAACTATTTGTCAGATCAATGAAATTTGAAATAAAAAATATATATTTATTATTGTAGAATACTTTCAGAGCTTTTGTTGATCATGATACGGCCAATACTATTTCATTCAAACAGCGGATTTGATACGTCATATGAACCATAGAGGTAAGAGCTGACCGTTGACTCTGCCTAGAACAATGGCCTGTAGGACAGGTGTTCCACGCAGAATTGCTCCCTGGGGAAATTAGAAATATTTTCCTTCCTTCCAAGGGGCGGGAATTCTGCCTACTTGTGGAATTTTGACGTGTGCGTTAAGATGGAAGAAAAACCAAAAAACTCTCAACTGAATGCATTGATGAAGATATGGACTATTTAGTGGATGTAAACCTCTAAACAGGATTAAAAAGTCAATATTTGTCTTTGGAATTATCGCGATAGCTTTTATTCTTAGGAATTCCCTAAAATATACATTTTTGTATATTTTTTTTTGTCAGCTACCTCTATATGTTAGCCGCCTCATGTAGTACTTTTATGCGTTTGGTAGACCTCAAAGATCTACTTTTTTCCCCCCGTAAACTCATAAAAACTTGGGTTATGTGATCCGGTAGTTTTTCAAATATAAGAAACATCTGACCTGCGACTTTCTGATGGCATTTATCCCTTCGATGAGTTGTCACTTGTAGACTGACGGATCTGATCAATTTGGTTGGAGGGGTGCTATTTCATATCCGAATAATGTCCTTCTTTAGGAGAGAACACATTAACAGACACACGAACTCATGAACTGTTCCCTGTGTGAGGCAAGTAACTTTATAAGCAATAGTATGAAAAATGACTGGGATTAGAGCCCAAGATTTCTAGCACGTGAGTCACGTATGCTGACCATTACACCAGGTTCTTCACTTTGGTCTCCTAAATTCAACTTTAAAAAAATTAAGTAGAGAAAATATTGAACCTTCAAATTAATCTTGAATCCTTGCGAGATGTGCGTTGTTTACATTCTGCTCGATAAATTAGTCAGGATTTCGGACAGAATTGAAAAATAAAATACTCCAAATTGTTGGTAATTATTTTATTGAGAATAATAAAATAATTACCCAACAATTTTGGAGTATTTTATTATTTCTATCCTGGACGAAACCCTGAATAATTACTCCAGCATAATTCTCAAAGACAAACGAACCTCCAACCTTGTTGTTAAAATTCGATGTACAATGGTTTTCCAGTAGGAAACCAAATGTTCCCCAGGGTAATTATCAAAAGGAGGAAATAAGAAAACATTTCCTATGTTGGGACCAACGAATACTTCCGGAGGTCCTTAGTAATTACTTTTATGGATCAAATACAATAGTTTTGTAAATTGCACTGAAATAAAGATTTACAAATACTTCTAGTTTCAGTTATACATATGTAAATTCAGCTGTTAGAGCTCGAGAGAATAAGGATATAATTATATGTAAACTTTTCTAGATTTAAATAGTTGTGTTTAGTGATTAGTGATTGGCCATTACCGATCTATATCTGCCCAATAAGAGCCAGGGAAGAGTACTCTAGAGAGAAGGGGTGTAGGGTTGAAGGGGGATGTGATCAGTCAATATTTGCTGAAACGTTTCCAACAATATTTTTGTTTAGTTTGAACGCGAGACGCTACAGGCTTGGGTCAGCCACGATCGATGTCTGGTTCTGTAGGCATTCTTCAGCCATATCGACCGTTTCGAGCTGTTGAGTGAACGATGCTCCTTGCTGCATTTCAGGGACACAGAGATGGAATGATGAGAATTAGGATGGACTGTATGTGGGATTCGGAAAAGGTTGTACGCAAGATCATTTTTTACTAAAATATTGAATTCACTGTCGACTTATTCTATTATTAGTATAAATATTTGCAAAAAGCAATTTAAAAAAAATATCCTTGAGCGTGTCCGAGATTATGTGTGTGTGTGTCTGTATGCGTTTATCAAATAACCTTAAATTTCCAAAAGAAAAAAAATCTTTAAAGAGAACTAAACCTCACATCAATTGGAGTTTAATCTCAGATAGTTTGTTATATATTATTGTATTAAAATGTATACATAAATTATACTTTTTTTAATTGTAAAATATTATAAAACATTGAAAATTGAAAAATGACCGATTGATGACCGATACATAATGCTTATTAGTAATATGTATTTCATATTAGTAATATTTTTTTTATAAATATTTGCTTATATAGTAGAAAAGTGAAGTTGTCGTTAGTCAGCAGTATCCGTGGTAAAGCTGGATGTAACTCACGATATATTACCCACAAATTTCTTCAGAGACAAAAATAATGATTAACCTAAAATACAACTTATCTTTAAGCATGATTTTAAAGCCTTAAAACTGAAATATTAAAGTGTATTAATCCTATCTGCATTTATATATCTATATTTTTGTCTTAATTTATCATTATGTATTATAGTTGTTTACATCTCCAGTATGCCTAGCCTAGAACTTGCCGTACAATATTGTAAAATTCTAGGGACATTTCATGTAAAACTAGTAATTTTGTAGGGAAATCAAGCTATTTACCCCATGATGCGACCTTTGAAAAATGGGACAGAAAATTTTTAACCAATCCTATATATATATATATATATGAACCCAAACAAAAAGCATCTAAGGATAATTGAAATCATTCATAG
>KZ807935.1:177622-204104 GCA_000696205.2 Oncopeltus fasciatus
TTGTATTTATTTATCTTTAATATAAAGAATGGCTAGTGCCAGCTCCAACCAGTGTAAGATTTAGTAACTTATAATTAGCGACAAGACTTGAAATCTTCCAAGAGAGATTTAGACTTTCCCCATTTAACTTTGAAACTATAGTTTAAGCGGAATAATATCACACTGCTAATAGTAAAGTTTATAAAATTTATTTTATTTTTTATGTATTATAAATTTTAATTTTAAAAATTAAACGAAGAGTTACAAAAGTGATGAAACAAAATAATTAAATTTGGTGGTAAAAGAATATGACTGCATTGTTAAATAAAGGTAGAATTAGAATTTGGGACTTTAATTTCATCAAAAACATTTAGTTAATGGTAAAACAACTTAACATTTAGGAGTCATTTTTGAATCATTTATTGGAGAAGTTAAGAATTATATGTTTATATACATATTTGTAGGCATTATAAATCTGAGGAATCGCTTCATGGCATACTTATGTGCGCTTGGCCAGACCTCAGAGTTCTATATCTGCCTTAAAATACTTTTGCAAGCATTAAGTCACGCGATCGGGTAGTTTTTCTAGGAGCAGGGTCCCCAGTCCTGCTCCAACCTCCTCTAACCTGTATTATAGTCATTTACTGTTGGTATCTCTTAGTGTCATGGGGGAAGGGGCTATCTACAGGTTACCACCCCATTCTAAACATCCATGGAACAGGGAAAACTTTTATCTATAAATGAAAGACTGACCTTGGCGGGATTCGAACCCGCAGTTTCAAGGGTTGCGAGACCCGAACGGATCCCGATTAGTACGTTAGACTAGTGGATGTAATCAACCCGTGGAAGACGTTGGGAACTGCAGTGTTGCCTAGTGCCGTGATTGCAACGCTACGTGAGGAACTATTGAACTACTAGTTCAGACAAAGGATAGAGTGAAAATGTATTTAATTCCAGTGTCTTCAGCATTTGTATACCTCGTGCTAACCAATATATAAATGTACATATATGTGTATGTGTGTTTGTGTGTGTATGTGTTAACTCAATTTAGTCATTTACACTTATTATTTGATTTTTGAACACGGTACCAAAAAAAAAAAAAATATTCTGAATAAATCTTGTAGCTCAGTGAATAATATACTTATTTTTATTCAAAACTATTATGGTATCAATACTTTTTGAACTTTGTTTCTTTCTGAACCACCACTTCTCAAATAACAGCTTCAAAAGTCGCATCTTGTTATAAACGTAAATATATTAATAAGAAATTAATTTTATGTGGTATACAAAAAATACAATTTAAAAAAATGTTTATTTTTTATTATCTGCCAACGTTTTGGCTTACATTGTAAACCATCTTCAGGGCTATCATGAAGGCGAGAGGAGATGTCTTGCCACTTGGATCAAATGTTCATGACTGACAACCCTTTGGATCAACTGACCCAAACAAAAAAACATCTACTAATAATATCTACGGTCAAAAACTCCCCATTTGAACGTAAATATATTGCAAGTGTGATGTGTTTCCACAAACCAGCATCACATAATTATTAATTGTAACTGATATATTTATCCAATCAAAATCTATCTTGATTAGTGACCAGTGATGACTGTATAAGCACTAATTGAATGAAAACGTATTATATCTCTGCATTGAAAGCAGGATTGTATATTCCAGGCCATAATAGGATTTCCTCTGCCACTATTTGTCCGTTAGATATCTCCTCTTTTGTTTTCAGTGTCTTGAAATTATTGAAACCTTCACCATCATAATTTTTTTATGTATCATTTCTCATAGAGGAAGATTCGACAGTACGACACTCGAGGACCTTAAGTTCTTGTCATCTTGGCAATCTCTATATTCCACTACCCATAATCGTCCTCCCTACTTAACTCTACAGATCTTTGTCATTCTTGTGTAGATATTCAACTCTTCCCCATTTAACTTACCGTCATTCTCGAAGACTTCTAACTGTTGGTTAACGCGGGTATCCGTCCATACAGTAGCTGGTCCATCTTCTTCTTCAAATTCAGAGCAGTAGCCTCCTTGACTTCCAATAAACGATCCATGACCAGTAATTACAATAGCGAAGGTTTTAAAATCTCTCTTAGTCCCAGAAAAAACTCAATCTTCTTTTCTAAATATTATTTATTTGTGGTATATAATCCCACGTAAATTTTGACAATTTTTAGTGCAAGGGAACAGAATAAAAAATCTAACTGTTCCAGCCAGGACTCGAACCTGGATCTCCTGCTATCCGGGCTGGTACATTTATCATTAATGCTACCGAGACAAGTCTGATAAGTTATTAAATACCCCGCACTAGTTTCGAGAGTCTAACCTCCGAGGCAGACGAATATATCGTCTTATGCTCGGAGGAGCTAACATTGTCAAACTGTTTGAATGACTCTCGTTATTTACTTTTTAATTTTAATTTTATAAATATTATTTTTTGTGGTTTATACTCTCAACACTAGATCGGGGAATTTAATAACTTATCAGACTTGTCCTGGTATCATAAATGGTAAATAAATAAATGGTCTGGATAGCAGGAGATCGATTTTCGAGTACCACTTTGATAGTTTGTAGGTTAACTACATCGACTCTTGGGAATGGGTATGCATCCAGCTCAGTGAAACGATTTATGGTTTAAAAAAAATCAATGCACATAGGTCTCTTCCTATTCTCATTATTCAAAACGATGACCTGAGCCTGCCATGGGGAAACACTTGGGCGAATTATATTTTCCTTGAGTAACTGATTCATTTCCTTTGTGATGAATCCCGTGTCTGAAACGTTATGCGATGGGTTCACAGTATAGTGTGAGATAAGAATACAAAGATATAGGATCGACATTAGCTGCCGCGACTCCACAAATGACTAAAGGTGATCGCTCCCCTCCGAACTCTAATTCCACAGACGAGTGATGGCGCAGAAGATCGTGTCTCTTGATTACTTTCGAACATCTGCTCAATAAAACGTCTTGGTTTTACGTTCTTGTAGTTATGGCCGAGTAATAATTCCTGTCATATAAAACATTTTAACAGAGTACCTTGGGGTATATAAAATAAGTAAACTGATAGTCGAAGAACGGATTATATTGGATATTTACTTTACTTAACGGTCACCAGCAATGCAGCCATTTCCAATCAATAACTGAACTGACAACTGCCAGCATGATCTACACACACTAACAGACAATGACTTGCTCTTAAAATAAAATAATTAAACAATAGAAAATACAGTAGTAATTAATAAAACATTAATTAATGCGTAGTTACATCAATACTCCCTCATAATTGCTCATTAGGTTCAGACAAGATTTAATCTTTTACAAAAGTCATTAAACTTAGTTGTGGGCAAAGACTTAGTCATAATGTCCCCAAGTTGTTCAGAAGATTCTATATAATTTATTTCAATTGTACCTTTAGCGACCAAATCCTTTACAAAATAGTATCTTACATCAAAATGTTTTGACCTTTTGGTGTCCATTGTCCCTGAAATTTTGACTGCACCCTGATTATCCTCATAAATCTGTATTACTTCATCAAAATTAAAATTTTCACTAATATTTTCTTAAAAATAGTGTTTCTTTGATACACTCTGCCAAGCATAATACTCTGCCTCGCAAGTAACAATTGACATGAACAATTGATTGCTTTTTCGATCCCCATGAGATAACATTATTATTTAATTTAATGACAAATCCTGATATACTTTTTCTATCATTAATGTCGAATGCATAATCAGCATCTACATATGCATGTATATTAATTGAGTTACAATCTGAATTTTAAAAGCTAAACCAAAATTTGCTGTATATTAATGATGCTATTAATTATAACTTCTTGATGTATAATATTACCTTGATCATTTTTAAAAATATGTAAACCCAAAACTTGAAATGAATTATTATTACTCAAATTCTTACATTCTAAATTAGTCATAAAAAATTCCTTATAAAGGATAGAAATAAATAAAGTCCAAATCAGATTTGGAACNTATATATATATATATATATATATATATATGTAATAAATCTATGTAATTTCTACTGTATATAGATGATTTAGTAAAATATCTGCAGAAAAGGAAGTCATCCTTTTAGCCAAGAGGGCGGCCTCGCCTTTTCTGTGTTAGTTTTGAACTTGGGAAACTTCTTGCACAAATATATAGCGCGCTGCCTAAACTTAATCAATGGATGATAAATAACAAGTTAAGTCAAATTTTGAGAAAGATTCATTTAACAAAAGTTTACTCTCTCTCGAGCGAGCGAACTAATAGTTCGTGAATAAATAAAGTTACGGTTAATTGCCTAAATGAAGCTAAGTTTTTGAGATTAACGTCAATTAGAGTCTCTGCTGTATTGATCAGATCGTAGAAAAAAAAAAAAATAAATAAATGAATAAGGCATAAGAAGGCCTAATTCACATAGGACCCTTTGATAGAACAAACCCCCCTTTTAGTAGACATCATGGATTAAATAATTTTCCCTAATTTTATCTTGTTCGAGAGGTTTTTAAAGTGGTTTTTTTTCCAAACTCTCAGAGCACTTATCTACTCCATTTCTTGTTTTATACTTAACTAATAAATAAATACCTAATGCTCTTTGGCAGATTAGAAACACCAGAGATTTTTTTTTTTGTTGTTTTAACTTGATTGTTTTAAAATTTAGAAAAATTTCTTAAAAATGCTATTTGAAGGCTAAGCTGACCTAGAAAATTAACCATAAAATATACATTTATTGTAACTGATAACTTAAAAACCTTGATTCCATCCATATATATAAAAAAAAATAATCCTGATGTGGATATTCTTTATTTGGAATGAATTCACACAAGAGACTAGACCATATTTATTTTTCCAAATTTTTTATTTTTCATTTAGCAATATGTCACTGTCCCGAAGGGATTCTTTATTCTTAGTGAGTGTGTGCGTTTGAAATTGGGTGAACAGAATTTACTGAATTTTTAACAGTAAGGTGTGTATCTATAACATAGGAGTTCATGTTATGTATGATGTAATGGGATTTTCATGATTCATAAGAAACTGTTATACCCAGTGTTATTGAGACTTTAATTTCAGTAGTATTTATGTCATGACCAGTGACTAGGACGGGATCCTACATTTTCTACACCATAGTCTCACTGCTGATAGAATGTCTGACCAAACTCACTGGCGTATAATTTTCATAATGTTTTAAATCTTTAATATATATATTAGAAAAAGAGAAAGATTAATTTAACAAAAGTTTATGCCCTCTCTTGAGTGAGCTAATAGTTTCGTTAATAAATCAAGTTTTTGAGATTAATCATCAGTTAGAGTCTCAGCTGTATTGATAAGATCGTAGAAAATACGAATTAAAAAAAAAAGTCTAAGAAGGCCTAATTCATAAAAAACGAATCTATAAAATAGAAAAAACTGAGGCGAATATATATANCGATGTATGGCACCTTGAAAAATATTTCGGATATTATCATACCTTCTATTATCCGTCTTCATGGTTTCTGCGAGCCATCTTCTGTTGGCGAGCGCTTTTTGGACATTGCCCATCTTCTTGGCCGAATACATGTGTTCACTGTCACTGCCTGTATTGAGTTTAATACAGACAGTGACAGTGAACGTATGTATTCGGCCACGAGGATGGATCATTTCCGAAAGCGCTCGCCTACAGAAGATGGTTTGCAGAAACCAATGAAGACGGACAATAGAAGGTATGATAGTTCTATATTCATTGGTAGTGATAATAACCCTTTAGATTATTTATTTCTGATATTCATTGATATTGCATTGTAAAATCGAAAAGTATGTTCTGTTAAAACTTATATTTACAAACTCTAACATTCGAAATTTTTTGAATAGAGGAAATAAATTAGGTTTCTTTATGTTTCTTTAAGTTATAATTTCATTATTGTTAACTTAAAAAAATTAATAGGACAAAATAGGAGTAAAATATAATTTTATAAGATTTATTTTTTAAAATAAGAAGCTTATTAAGAATGGTATTTAAGAATGTAATTTCGAGTGTTGAGCTGGCTTTTTCAAAATTTTAAATATATAAATCGAATTCGTTATTTATGTTTATCTTGGATAAAATCAACCAATTTTTGTTTGAAATTAAGAGGTAGTCAAAAATGTATTAACTTGTAAATAGCAATTTTATAAGCCATATTCAATCAATAATCATTAATTTTCACATTTTCTTTTCAGACGAAGGTAAGGATCATTCACTGAATGAAAGTATGAAGCTGAAACAGTGAGATTATTTTATTGTTTAGTGATGCATTTATATAGAAAACTATAAATAAGCAGGTTTTTATTGATACTATTTAAAAATAAAAAACGGGGCTATTTATTTTATAGTTTTTAGTAATTGTATTATTTTAAAAAGAAAAAAATCTTGTGAGGACTAGTTATTGAGCACTACTCACTGACAAAGGGCGAAAAATCCCCGAAAATTTTGCTCCTTGTGAATGTTTCTTTTTGTGTGTGCACTGCACTCTCTATCCGACCTGTTCTTGTTTACTACATATCGCAGCCGCGAGTGTTTAATTTTCTGTATATACTTTCTATATGTTTATGTATATATATCTTTATCGATCTTTCATTGAGGAATTTAAAAATATAATTTGTTCAAAATTAAACTACGTATGTATTTTACTATTATTATCGTTGGCGAAATCTCCTCGAAAATGCAAGACGTTCCATTTCCCTGACTGTCACATTTTCTTGTTGAAACTGTTCTTGAAGAGTTCTTCTTCGTTTTCCTCCTAAAATTTTCCTGATGATNAATTTATGCATGAAAAAACTCAATACTTTTTTTTACTGATTATTGCCCCTGACATAAATTGATTACGCAAGACGGAATAAATCCCGAACTTGACCTATAATTTTGCTTTACATGGTGCATTTGAAGTTTTATTACATAAAATCACTAGGCCCGTACGCTCACGTGAACATGCACTCACTAATTCACTGATTGATAGATTAAGAGAATATATCAGAATCAGAGATAGAAGATAAATCATTTTTTTAAAAAATAAAATAATCCCCTCCTGTTGGCTGTGTTTGAACGGAACGACATTGATAAGAAAATTCTCCACCTCCCTAAAAGAAAAAAGATAAAAGAAAAAAAAGGAATGTAATTTATATATCACTGGTTATCAGTGACGGGGATTATGACCTACTTATCAGCACTGCACACGAGTAGTATGCAGAGTGGAGGGTGGCAGATATATGCAGGCATTATAAATTCCTCGAGCATTCACTTCCTACGCCATTTGAATAGCTATTCGAGTCAGGGGGAACTAAAAGTTGCTCATTTCGGTCTGGGGTTATTCGCGTCAGCAGGTCAGGGGCTGAGGTCGATATTGTCGAAGCAATATATCTATCTGTGAATAATTCATGGATCCTTAGATCTTCAGCTTATTTCCTGGAAATGAGGAGGACCTCATTGCTGACAACCGTAAAAAGAGCATTCTCAGCTGAAATACCAAATTCAAATCCATGATATTGTTAGTTAATTTGTATATTTATGCATATTTATCATCTAAAATATTGACATTATTTCAATTGTTTTCAAACTTGGTTATATTATTTTAAAGTCCCTGTAAATATAAGGGAACGTTCATAGCAAGCATAGAGTTTTGACAGTGAAGATTATAAGTAAAGAATTTGTTTGGGTTCCATCAATATATCATTATCATATGCCTAAATCGACCAGATAATCAAACTTGATTTATCAAACTTGACTGAACCCCAACAAATTGTCTACTATTAATTAATTTGTTTTCATATTTTTAGCTGGAAAGTGATTTCCTTGCCTTCCCGTTTGGTCAGTCAGAGACAACCTTAAAATAATAGCCTGTAGCAATATAAATAAAGAAGTTTAATTTAACAGCCTTAGAGAATAATGTACGTAAAATTTATCACTACTAAAGTTTGTTCTAGATTGGCTGGGAAGAAATTGGGGGAAAAGCGCTCACCGACCGTAGTTATATTCATAAATATATTTCTTCATAAGCTGTTTATCAGAAAATTTTCATAAAATATAAATGTTCAAAAAAATTTTTTTCCCATTGTAACATCATTTAATGTATTTCATTAGTAATGTAAGATGATATGTGATACTTCACTTGTAGTGTATGATGTTCGTCTGATAGCCAATTTTCCGTGTGCCAGCGAGTAAAGTAGCAAGGATTGAGCTGTTCTAGTTAATTCTACAGCGATTGCAAGCTAGAGTTGACATCGCAACACTGAATTAGCCTAATTAACGGTGAATATATGCATACATTTGTATTATACAATATTATATTATTTTCCTTCTAATCATAGAGATAGCTTTGTTTATCATAATACGGATCGAAAAATATTCCAAATAACAATACTTATTGATCTCATGTAGTATTCGATAGAGCTCTCCTCAAGTAAGCAGAAGGGATGGCAAGCCTGTGTCACACTCTAGCAGTATTCTTGAGAACTTTCCCGCAGGGGTTGTGGTGCGATGCTTCAGACAGCTGGCAGACCATTTCTTCCTTGATTCATTGCTTCATTAGTCCCACCCTCTAACATCGGAGGTCTAGCAAACACGCGCACACACATACACACACTTCTCCCTTCTGGGCCATGTGTGCTAAGTCTAAATCCAATCTGTAAGGATCGATTCTGAACTCCACCAGGGCTAAAGTAACTATCCTGGACTACTCATTGGCTGGGTAATTCCTAAAGTGTGCACATGACAGATTTAATAAATATATTTCAATATTTTATTTAACCCAATTTAAAAAATAAAATTGAATGACTGAATGGGAAAGAATAGAACAAACCACTAACTATAATAGGCTATAAAATATTTATTCCTACTGCTATTTAGGAATAAATAGTTTGATGTTGTTAGCAACAAATATAAAGTTATGAAGAAATACTTTGTAATGTATTATTTTTTTCCCTATTCGTCCGTCTTTATTTCTCTCTCCTTTTCCACTACCCTTACCTCGATCTTCCCTTTGTCCAATGTTACTCATTGTCTTCATCTTCTTTAGCTAAGATACTTCTCTGTATCTCACTTTTGATGAACTTCAGTACTTTTATTGAACATCAATAAAGGAAATTCGGTGAGAAATTACAAAAGAAAAAAGACTTGTATGAAGTAAATTTACAATAATTTATTCTTTAATGACTTACGCAAGCCATCTTTAGGGTTGATAATCGTGGCAAGCTAGTTTCAACTAATAAAATTGTAAAAAAAACTAGGAGGTATTTTTCTATATTTTGTTGCTTATAATACGTAGCTGAGGGATTACAAATTTGGCATATAATTTCCTACTCAATAATAGCTAAAGCCAAAAAAAAAAAAAGTTTTTTTATTTAAATCAGAGGGTCCAAATTATCCAAATGTACAAAATTATAATCTTCATTTTTTTAATATGCTTTTCTTATGATATTATCAAATTATGTTTATCACAAACATGTTATATTTTCTGTATTTTTTGAATGTTTAGTAGCAATGAAGAAATTGACTGGATTAAATTGATTCTTCCTAACTACTCCCCCCCTCCCTCCATGACTGAACACATATTACATAAACAAACTCAAACAATATACAATATATATATGAGTGTGTGTGTGTGTANATATATATATATACGCACAAGTAACGGCAATGGTTAAGGAAAAGTAATCAGTGTTTAACCTTCATTTTAAAAACATTTAGAATTTTGATTCCAGGGACTAGTAATTTTGCAAGAAAACTGCAATTTTTGTAAAAAAAAAAAAAAAATCAAAACACAATAATAAGAATCAATAAGAACTGCTCTTAGTTACTAAAAAAAAAGAAGAAGAAGTTAATTTGTATTCTGAATGCAAAAACAAGGACTACTTTGTTGAACCTATAAATTATCAGAAATGCTCGATCTACCCCAGATTGTGTGTGTGTGTATATATATATATATATATGTGTGTGTGTGTGTGTGTATATATATATAAAATATTAGTCCCACTGACTCTAGCTATAATTATAGGATTTAAAAATACATATATAAATAAGACATGAATTAATGTAATCATGATGAACAAATCAAAATAACCTACCTGGAACTTGTCGTGGTGAAGGTTGAGGTACTTTCTGACCCTAACAGTGTCGTTGGCACGGATGGCACGTTCGAGGAGGAGACCGTCAGTTGTCAGGTCACATGAGGAGGCCAGGCTGCAAAAGTACATGGGAGTTAATAGAAATTATTAAAATGAATAATTCATGGATCCTTAGATCTTCAGCTTATTTCCTGGAAATGAGGAGGACCTCATTGCTGACAACCGTAAAAAGAGCATTCTCAGCTGAAATACCNAGAAAAAAAGAAAAAAAAAAGTGAGTTAAATCTTTGTACCTCAGCAGGAAGAATATAAACACCGTTTCAAAAAATAATCAGTAATGTATCATACACACTCACTCCCATTAAAATGTTTAAAATCTGCGTAGACTTTTTAAATTTCCATTTTTTTCATTAATGATGGGCTTAAATAAATAAAATAAATGTGAGAACTTAATTTATTTTACAATGGGAATAGTGTAATTAGGGTTAAATATAAGATAGCTTTGACTAGCTCTAGACTTTTCAGTGGAAAGAGATCCATTCATATATTACTTTTTAAACGACTTTTTCATAAAATTACATTTATTGCAGTAGAAAATTACATTTTACACCCTTTATGATCTATAAATATTTTCTTAACCCTAACAATTAACCATCTAAAAAAGCTTAAACACATCCGCCTTCCCTTTTCTTTTCGGAAATTTAGATACATGAAGATGAGGGCTATCTCCAGTAAGCCCACTCTCTTCTAAACATCTAAGGAACTGGGCATGATTTATTTCTGAATTAAAATCTATCCAAGGGACGACTCGAATACGCAGTCTCTAATGGACCCATTTAGCCGAGGGCCCATCAAATTTGATTCATAATTTTCAAAAGTGGATGCATTTGTTATATATTAACTAATTTTAACAAATTCTACATAACGAATTTCAATATATTCTAGTTGTTCTAATGCAAATCGATGAGAAATCAAAGATTTTTTTTTAAAAAGTTGCCCTACTTAGTTTCGTAGCAACGTTATTTTTGATTTTATAGTTGGTACGTAACTAAGTAAAAAAAATAAATAAATAAAAACCATAATAAAACTGTATAAGTAGCTAATTTAATGAAAATAAATGTTAAATTTTTCAGTAAAATTTAATTCGTTAAATAGTATTAATGATCCTAGAATAAAAAAAACTCTTTTTTTTCCTTCTTTCTTTCGTGGGCAATCTTTTGCTTCATCCTTTGCTGGTGAATCCTTTGAGCGGGAGTCTCGCTAAAGCAGCGACAAGAGAGAGCAGACTTGCAATTGGTCCCGGAGAGATCTATAGATGATATTGGGATTTCGAGACGATCGGGATAAGAAGGCAATGAAATAATAATGGCTCCCAGTGTGCCGTGCCCTTTTATCCTGCAGGATTAATTCTGTGGGAGGAGCGCTATTCAGGAGCGCTCTCCTTCTTCTGGAGTATTTCATCTCGCAGCCTGATTCCGGCCCGCCCAAGAAATCAGCCAAATAAAGCCTTCTTTCAGCATCATTTATTCAAGAGTAAATAAAAGTTTATGTCTATACCCCTTCAATTAATTTTCTTTATTTTTGAATTCTATTTGGTTCAAGTAATTTTTATTTTGTTGGGCTGACGGAAATTATTTTTTAAAGAGGAAGAAAAAGTTGATTATTATTCTTACAGTCGGGAAATTTTTACACAAATAATAATAAAATATACTAAATTTCCCATGAAGAATTAATTTAATGATGTAAGTGAATATTTTTGGCAGTATTATTGGTTTTTGGATTATGAAGCAGGAGTACATAAAACTAGTATGTCATTTAAATATTTATGAAAATCTTTTTAAAAATAAAATAATACGAAATACAGATACATAAAATTAATATATATTTGTAATTGTAAAGAAAGATTAAAGCAACTTTTAATAAGCTTCACCCCTTGGTAACATGGTAGAAATACCTAGTCGAGTATTTTAGATTATTTCTATACACAGTGCAGTGTGATTGGTTTGTGAATGTTCGTTAATGACAAATATTGTACGATTAAATATTTTTAGAATATCATATGTGTACAAATATAAAACTACATTTAATTTTGTATCATTTTATCTCTAGAAAGCACCAGCAAGGTTTTACGGTTGGAGGACAGTCAGCCGAGGTTATCTGTCAAGTGTGATATACGGGTTCAAGGCCCGCAGGATCTTGGGCAGGATTATATGGTATTTAGAATAGGGTGGTTACCTTTAAATCACCTGCTTTTACATCACCTTTGCGGTTGCATAGTAGTTAAAAATATTTTTTATATATATATATACACACAAAATGCTTGCATTAATATTTAAGGATATTAATGAACTCTGCCTTCAACTTCTTCTCTTACCGGTCGGTGTGATTTTTGTTGCTCTTTTTTTGCTTGAATGATCAGATAAGTAATTTACTCATATATGTGTCCAATATAATAATAAATCAGCTTCAAATACTGCGCGAAGGACGTTTTTTTTTTTATTTTAACCGAAAGCCTAGATAATATCTGCAAGTTGATTAAATTTTTTTTTTGTAAATTGAAAAAACAAATGTAATTCACCTTTGGTATTAAAGATATGATTGCAAGGATATATATGAATATGTTGGCTTTGAATATCGCCACGGGAGTGGCACGGGGGAATACTGTGTCCGATGAGAAGGGGCGTTGAGGAGTGGGAGGGGCAGTCTGGAGGACAAAGGTGGTGACCGACAGAGGGGACCGCTAGGAGCGCTGCTGTACACTTATCACTGGGAAAGATAAGACCTCATTGTGGTGCTGTCCGAATGACAGCCGTTCAGGAAGGTGCCGTTCAGCATGCACTGCACAACTATCGAAACTCGGTAGACCTCTATCGATTTCCGATAGACTCCTCAAATGAGGAGTGCTCAGTATTGACTGCTATTCAGGAGCTTCTGTCTTTCTCTCCGCCATTTTCTCTTAGCACGATTCTCTCGGTGAAAGCAAGTTAAGTTCGTTCGTACCTAAAACATGGGATCAGGGGATATATAAATTAGTCAGGACGTTTAAAGAAAAGTTTTTTTTTTACCATCGAAATTGGACAAAGAGACATTACATTAACCACCTCAGTTGTCAGGCTAATGGATTCGTTCGTACACAAATTGGCCAAACGGAGATATATCTGAATAAAAAAATCAAAGAGTACCTAAACAACATTCATATTGTCGACATGTTTCTGCGCTCTCCATACACGCGTGCTTCCAATCAAGCTATCGTCTTGACTTCTGAGCTATTCCTCAACATAAGTCTAAATGTGTATATATTACACATTATATTATATGCTATATAATTATATCTGAATCCCACCTCCATCTAGGATAAACAGAAGAAAAGATAACCTTCCTATTATCCGACAGAAAAACTCCTGTTAACAAGACTCAAGCTCGGTTCTTTTACGGCTCCTTTGAAGAACGTCTCTTCTTTCCTTTTCTTAGTTCCGTTCCTTTGATCTGCCGACTTCCTCCGACCTACCTCACTCCCTCTACTTCCTCTTTCAGTTTTCAATCAGTTCATCTGTTGTCCTCGATGAAAAGATTCACGTGCCACGGGGATCCTTCGTATATCTCAATAATTATACCTATATCAGTACAATAATATGGTTACTTATAATATACAATATATTTCTATTTTTTTAAGTTATAATTACTGCTACTCATGTTTCCTAAATTATATGTTTGGGCACTCTTCTCTGTTCTTATCATACATATATAGCAAATAAACAAAAGTAAAATAGCAATTAATTTTACTTTATTCTAAAATTTATAGTTTCTTTTTTATATTTAATCTATTTACTAAATTCTATTTTTAGTGTCTGATTTCAGCATTTATGATGGTATACATAATAAGTTGTAACGTAGTTTTCATAAAATTTAATAATAGTTGAATTGAATTTTAGTCTATTTATTATAAATCTTGGCCAAAATCCAGAAAATTTTTTACGGTACTTCAAATAAAATCATATGACAGTAATAATTTGTTATATTGTTTTTTTTATTTACAAAGTTATAGAATGAATATTATGACAATTTGACTTGAGTAACTTAATTAATTAGTTGAAGATTATCGTTCATTTTTTTCAGCATATATAGTATAGTTATTAAGCAAATTAAATAACAAGATTTATTTATGTGTAGGATTTATTGTATTCTATCAATCTCTTCGACAGGTAATTTCACATGGGTTGCTATCCAGTTTTTGATATATTTCCCACCTGTACTAATATCATGTTCCCAAGAAGCCTGACCATAAGTCTCAGGAAAATTTGTAAGAAATCCTGTGAGAGGAGAGTTGAGGGAAACATGTGTCTGGGGGAGGGTTAGGGGAAGGAAGCCTAGGAATCACGTTTCCACTCACACCCCTATCGCCGCCCCCAGCACCATCCCGGGCGCCGCGTTACGTGAGCACAGAGCCAAGAGCCGAAGGCCCCACGTAGGACGGTCGGGGTCTCGTAAGTCCGTCCGCAATACCGCCTCAAGGAGCGAGGAACACTCGCTGCCTCTCGTCTTGAGCGATGGCATTTTCTCAATTTTCCTTTAGGACGAGCCCTCATCCTAACCACAATATAGGAGTCCCATAAAGAATTTTCATGCCTCTTACATTCCATACCAAATGTATTTCGCTCATGTTGTGTTCCGCAAGGCGTCCTCCTTGACACATTTCTATTTTATCTTTATAGAATGCATATATATATGTATATATATATATATATATATATATATATATATATATATAGAACAAATAGTAGAAAGTGTAAAGCAAACACACAAAAAATTTTACTCGTACTTTTTCTTTTGGTGTGTTTTCCACACTCTTTCTCTCTCTCCTGTTCTTATTTATTATACATATATCGCAGCCGCAAGGGTTTCGTTTTCTATACATATTTATCTAGATTCGCATTACTGAAAAGCTTAAGATATTTATGGGTGAATGGGTGAACCAAAATATTGTATTATAAATGTAAATGCGTCAGTGTATGAGTTGAGAAAATTAGCATATATGTATATAATTTTATAGTTCAATAAATTTATTAATATTTTTGTCTCTTCACATTATTTGATAACCGCTTCTAAACTCAGTTCGATCTATTACATGAAAAACCATATCAGTCTGGACCGAACATTACTTCTCTACCCTAAGAACCTTGACAACTCTTATTATCAGAACATTGTCAGAAATGTCTCATTCAAGGTTATCATAGATATGCCTTTGTTCCTTCGGATAATATTTTTCATGTTGAGTTGCTGCTAAAACCACGTTTGGACATTTTCAATATTTTCATTTTCCTCTCATTTTTATACGTTTTAATCTTCCTCTAATTCCCCTCGACCGATTCCAGTCGTTAATGAACTCTATTTACGGTTAGCAAGAAGAAGAAAAATAGCGAATTTGGTTTCTTCATTTTGAAAATTGTGGACACTAAAGCGCATATAGACAAATACATATATATTTTTGAGTAGAAGGATAGTGAAGATCTACAAAAATAATTCTTCTAAAATCGCGTCATGTGGATAACTTTATTTTTTTTTTAGAAAATCTGCTGATACCCCTGTATCGTGCAAATATTCTCATTTTAACTCCAGTCATATATGGATTCGTACACAAATATAAATTCGAAATGGCTGTAGAAGCAAGACAGAATAAAAAAAATTATAAANATAAATATGTATAGAAAACGAAACACTCGCGCCTGCGATGTATGTATAATAAATAAGTACAGGATAGAAAAAGAGTGTGGTAAACACATAAATAGCAAAAATTAGTAGTAAAATTTTCGGGGAGACTTCTCTCGCTTAGTCAGTGGAGGTGTGGAGGGAGTATCCCCGTAAATTATACTCGTAATTTTTTTCTTTTTGTTTCTTTATCACACTCTTTCTTTCCCCTGTTCCTCTTTATTATACATATATTTCAGCCGCAAATGTTTCGTTTTCTATACATATTTATCTATGTGTATATATGTTTAATCTTTTCCTCCTTCTATAAATTTAACATGCTTTATTATATCGTGATAAAGTAAGCAAATTAAAAAATTGTAATGAACCCTTTCGCTAGGACTAACTTTAATTATCATACTTGGTAACAGAAAATTGCCTGAAAGTTTTATTCTATTTCCATTATTGAAAAGAGTGCGATGCCACAAGTAAAGTGCTAAACAGCTAAAACAGTAAGGGTGCTATGCCTATGTAGTAAAGATAATATTCAAGAACAAAACATTAAATCGGGGCACCAAATGTTTTGAAGCTAGCCAGCTCAGGGGATCCGTACGGGTCTCGCAATCCTGACGCTGCGGGTTCAAATCCCGCCCAGGTCAATCTTTTATTTATAATATAGAAGCTTGTCCTGAGCCATGGGTGTTTAGAATGGGGTGGAAACCTGTAGATAGCCCCTCCCTCCAATGACCCTTAGTGGTTGCAAGGGAGGCTAACCAGCAAAAAAAACAAAAAAACTTTTAATCCCGACCATTTGATTTACACCTTTCGATCGTGTTTGAGACATGATCCTAAAAGAATTGAGGCAGCAACACCAACCCAAAGATGTATGCAGGTCTGCGAGGCTATTGGTTGACCACAAGTAATCTGATAAACAGCTGATATAATAAGAGTGCTTTGCTTGAAAGGTTAAGATAATATTTTTCCCATTCAACTGCAGAATGATTTAATCCCCGACATACTTATATCGGAAGAGTTCGGCCGACAAACGCATTACGAATTTCACGTCTGCCATCGTGTTTTTAAGGGCTCAGTTTATTTTCGATTTAATGAGAAAATCTCTTAAGCCCATTTTCGCCCATTGGACAATTTTACAGCCCCCTGACCTGTCGCGTGCTCACACATTACTCACGGCTCACCGACCTGAAAACCTCTCAAGCCGGAAGATTTTTTTATATATTTTTTTTAAATTTATATTTATCATTATATCGTGCCTTTCCAACCGATGAACCTCTTGCATTTTGTAACCATCTGCATACGAGATATTATTTAAAATATCCACATATTAATTTCTAGCTACAATACCAATATCTTAAAACTTACACAGTTTATTAACCTACCTTAAAAATACCCCAAATCCGAGACATACATTAAAAATAACTAAATAAATAAATAAAATCATATATTGGGTTTCTTTCCACTAAATATTAGATAGATGGTTAATAGATAAAAGGGGTCATAGTAGAATATCTCATTTTATATATTATCTATAAAATATTTTTATATATTATCATTAAAATGCTGGATAAATTAGTCAGAGTTCAGGCCAGGATCAGAAAAATAAAACCCACTCAAATTATTGGGTAATTATTTCATTATTTCTAACGATTCGAAGTTTTAGTCTTACTTTATTTCTGCATTCTGAGATGTGACCATAAACCTCCTTTGGAGATCTATCCATATATGGCCCGGATGATGACTTACAACTTAAGTCGAAACGTCGGCAATACTAAAATAATTACCCAACAATTTCAGAGTATTTCATTGCTTCTGATTCTGGCTGAAATCAACCATGCTTATCTCTATAAGTTTGCAATTTTCATAATTTTAGAAAAAATTTCTAAAAGAAGAGTAATATTAAGGCTAGTTATGAATGGCGCTTAAGGTGTGCGGTTTCTATTCTATTTTGACAATTTTTTTTTATTTTTATTAAAACTTTTATTTATTTATTACATTCTGTTAAATACATTTTTTTCAAATTTGATCAAAATTAAGTAAAAATGACATTCAATGTCAGTCACATGAGGAGAGAAGGTGACCAATGACACCACTCTCGAATTATTTACAGGCTATGTCCTCAGGAGGTCACGGGGCCATCTTCGTTTGAGTCGACGGGGAGGGTTGTAGGGGTTGGAATTGGAAGACATGGTCTGTGCTAGTGGATTAGGATGGTATGGATTGGATACGTAATAGGGAGCATTTGCAATTATTCCCAGGGTTTTGGATTGAAAAGACTGGATTCGTTGGGTGTTGGAAGGCTTGGCGGCACTCCAGATTTCTACTCTGTAAGTCCAGATTGGTCGTAATAAGGTCTTGTAGAGCGTCAGTTTGTTTTCTATCGTAAGACTGGAGTTCTTATTCATGAGTCTGTTTAGAAGTCCATATCTCCGATTGAGTTCTTGTCTTTAAATTTTAGTATGTTCTCCCCATGTAAGTAGTGAGTCAAGATGAAACCCAAGGAAACGAACGGAATGTGGTAAAGGAATATTGTTAAATTTCACAATTTCAGAGGAGTCTATTTTCAGCAGTTGGAAATTAACTTGAACGCATTTTTTTTCATTGATTTTTATTCTCCATTTGCCACACCATTGATTGATTTTTTCGAAGAGATGTTTTAGGTTTTTAGAAGCATTTTTAGGATCAGGATGGGAGGATTGGATAGATTTGTCGTCCGCAAGTAGAGCTAAGAGAGTACTTGTATGGGTAAGGATGTCAGCAGTGTACAGGAATAGGATAGGTCCAAGCACACTACCTTCAGGAACTCCCTCTTCCACATGGTAGAAATAGGAGTAATCTAATCCTTGCCGAATCCTAAAGAAACGGTTGGATAAGTAAGACTTAAGGATAAGGTAAGTATTACTAGGAAGTATGGATTTCAGTTTAAACATTTGACAACTGCGCCAGACTCTATCAAATGCTTGGGAAACATCCAAAAAAGCTCCTGGGACACTTTGCGTTCAAGGGAAGAGGAAATGTAGTCTACGACGCGAAAAACATGCTGGACAGTAGATTTTAAGAAATAGGGAAAATAAATTCTCTATTTGAATTTGAAACTCTTAGGTATGTTTGGCAATGGCTGTAATCGGGCGAGACTGAATTTGTCTAGTAGACGGATAAATTGGTCTTTAATTGTTAATTGAATTGTTAATTGCTGTTAGATATAACACTCATCACTAAAAGTACAAAGTTTAATTTATTATTAATTTTTCTTTTAAACAGATTTAATAAAACTTATATGCAGGAAGAGATTTAAAATACTACTCGAAGAGATAATACAAGATCGGCATTTTTCCTGCCCAGGAGACAGCCTACCATTAGCTTAAATATTTTAGCCTCTTCTGTTTTTAGACTTATAGCGGATTCTCTGTAAGCAAATCAAGCTATTCTCGTTGGTCCTCTGATGCGACTTTTAAAACATTTCAAATAATCTTATTATATTTATATATATGTATANTTTATATATATGTATATAAATTTGTTTAGAGGTATGCTAAATACTAAAAATAAAAATAATTGCCAGAAGTAGTCATTTTGAACACTTATTATTTTTCCTTAATCAACATATTTATGAAGTCTGTTTAGATTGTCAAAATTTTGTAAGGGCAGATAGTAATTTTATTTCCATTAAGTTTGGTGCACTTTTAATCTTTGCATAATGATTATTATAAAAAAAACATCTCTTAAGTTAATTGTTTATAAAAAACAATACAGATATATAAAAAAAGAACATTTTTTTAATATGAATAATTTATTATTTGATATATCCAAGTGATATATTACTATCCAAATACTATTGATTTGTAAGCTTAAATAGCTTTTTTTCTCATTAATGTTCTTAATTACACTGCCTATAATTATTCCAAGCTGAAAGCCACCATAAAGTATTTAGGTAGGGGAGGAAAATGCCAAAAATTCGGCCAAGAGCCAGGTAAAAGCTTGCAGAATTGGCGGGAAGGCCCCCCACCCCCTCCTCTCCGTTCTGGCGGGAAAACTAATTTATTTGGCGGGAAGGATCAGTATTCCGGGAGCGGACCTCCATTACCGGCCTGATAGCCCGGGATTCCCTCCTCCCAGTACTCACAATCCTTATCTCTTATCAGAATGTGCCAATGGCATACTGGAGACATTCTGGGTTAGAGCCAAAAATTTCCAAGGTTTAAACGGCGACATAATTATATTTTCAATCGTTTCTTTTTCACGCTATAGTTTGGTTATACTTCAAAAACTAAAATTAATAAAATTAAACTTTCTGGGTTTAAGAAAGCATCATTAGTTTAAATTAAAACTGTTGTGTATGCTAGAATTCTATGTTGTTTATTATTTATTTTATTTTTGATACTGTTTTAATTTTATTTTTAACACTAGTTGAATAAAGATTCAGCAATGTCTTTGGAAGGCTAACTTAAAATACACCAGCACCCGCTCCACTGTAAATTCAGCTGAACCCCTCCCTGATTACATTAAAAACCTCATAAAAGCTAAGCAGCAAGCTCGAGCCCTGTTCCAGAGGTACAGACATCCCTCAGATCGTAGGGAGTTTAACCAGCTATCTCGTCTCGTAAAGCAAAAACTAGGTGCTTTACGAAATAAGGCATTTAATGTCCTTACCGATTAAGGCAGTGACACCTTCTGAGGTCAAGTACATTATAAACCATCTGCCTAAGCGCAAAGCACCCGGCTATGACCTTATCACCGGGCTAATTCTTCGAAACCTACCCCAAAAAGCAATAATTTTCCTGACATACCACTATAATAGTGTCCTTCGAACCACCCACTTTCCCCTTCTCTGGAAATTCTCTGAAATAATCCTGTTTCCCAAACCCGNGAAAGTGTAGTATGTATGTACTCGTTTTCGGGAGAAAAAAGGGGGCGAGAAGTTTTTGGAGAAAAACAATTTTTTTGATTATTACTTTTATTTATTTATTACTGTTCTGTTAATATAAAATATTTTGTAATTTGATTATAACGAAGAACTAAAAATAAAAATATGACAACCACATGAGGAGAGAATGTAATCAATGACACCACTCTGAAATTATTTACAGATTATGTCCCCAGGAGGTCACGGGGCCATCTTCGTTTGAGTCGACGGGGAGAGTTGTAGGGGTTGGAATTGGGAGACAAGGTCTGTGCTAGTGGATTAGCATGGAATGACAGTTTACTGTGGAAAAGGCCAAAGCGGGAAGAAATGAGATCCTGAACAGAAGGAATATTAAAATCGTGGTGAAGGGAGGAATTAGATACGTAATATGGAGCATTAGCGATTATTCTGAGGGTTTTAGATTGAAAGGACTGGATTCATTAGATGTTGGAAGGCTTAGCGGCACCCCAGATTTCTAATCCATAAGTCCAGATTGGTCGTAGTAAAGTCTTGTTGAGCGTTAAATTCATTTATATTGAAAGATTTGAGTTCCTATTCATGAGTCTGTATAGGTGTCCTTTTCTTCAGTTAAGTTTTCATCTTTTAATATTAATATGTTGCAACAGTTGGTTCACTAGCATATAGGTGCACATAATCTTTAACATAACTATTACCTGTCTTGGTTTAACGGCAATACGGATTATCATTGCCTCAAATGTCATCAAATGGGCTATATCTTTCAGAAAAAGGAATCCTGACAATTCCAGATAGATTCTAACATGTGACTTAAATCACAGCTGGGTAATTGCTTTCGGCCGTTATTTTCTTCGGACAATAACACTTTTAATACTATCCCGCAATCCCCACCCCTGAATAATATCTTCACAATCAATTATTCTGAATTTACTCTCAACATAGCCACTGCCTTATAAGA
This sequence comes from Oncopeltus fasciatus, assembly GCA_000696205.2. Taxonomy (NCBI): domain Eukaryota; kingdom Metazoa; phylum Arthropoda; class Insecta; order Hemiptera; family Lygaeidae; genus Oncopeltus; species Oncopeltus fasciatus. The sequence continues at coordinate 199,229 of KZ807935.1, forward strand.
GTTCTTGCTTGCACCATGGGAGAAGGAGAATTTGAAAAGGTATTGATTAGGCTCATGGATATATATATATATATATATATATATTTATGAACTTCAAGTTTCCATCAATTCAGAGGATAAAAATAATGACCAATATAATGTTAACACCATCATGAAAACAACTGAAGTTTGTTTGGGTTCGATCAATGTAATGAAAAGTTGCAACAATTTTTCCAAAATGTGAATTTTTTTTCCAGACGACATCAAGACTTACTTAATGAACTACAATTGACAATTATGTAAATGTTTCACAACAAAATACAAACATCCCACAAAATGAGTCACCGAAGCATTGACATAACAATTTCGGTGAAAATTTAAACAACAGCTCACAACACACAAAAGTTTGATTGCCCATTTATGCACTCTTACAAGTTCGTATAAATTGCAGTGAATTGTTGTTACTTAGCAATCCATGGCGACATTACTGAAAGAGATCGCTACATATGATAGCCAGACCCCACCAAAAAGTAGGAAAAATGAAATTTAACGTGAAAGGATGGTGTATCTCTAGCAAGATAACTTCGGATAACAAGCGAACACACTTGAGACTTGTCATTGGAAGGTGAAGTTTTGACTTGTGTAGGATAAACAAGATGCTCTACATAAACTTTGAAAAACCAGGTCAGCTTCCTAAATAGTAAAATATCAGCACATATATACCAGAACAAAGAATTGGATCATTAGTGATGGGGCATACCAGTTTAAAAAAAAAAAAAAAAACTATAAGCACCCTCCATTTTTTATTGAGATGTTTTATCTTTTCAAAATAACTGGAAAAATTTTTACCAAACATAATTACTATGGTAAAGGTAGAAGTAAGCTGGGAGGGTCTACTTCTAGAGGACGGCTGGGTACTATATACCTCTCACGACCACCGCCGCTCCTTGAAAGGAAGGGAGAAGGGATTAGGTGATGGTAAATTGGAGATGGAAGTCTGGAGAGGGGGGATTGCCTCTGGAGAGCTGTATTGGCAGTGATAGGACCCTGAAGGGGTGGGGGGGAGGGGGCTATTAAAAAGTTGTCTCCCCACTCCTACCACTTGTTGACGGGGACCCCCCCACCCGGGCAGCACAATGGTGGGGGTAAGGGGGAGTTCCGGATATTTGAGTACAGCTCGTGCGTGTGTTTGTGCCAGAGCAAGGTAGGAAATAACTGAAAACCTCTCTGACCCTCTTTTCAGGGGAGGATTATGAGCCGTAAGAGAAAAACCAACTTAAAATGAGGCTCTTCCGGCAGGAAAGGAATCCTTCGAGGAAATAAAAATATGGTACAGACCAATGATGCGAGAAATACAAAGCACACACATACAATACAAAAACATGAGGAATGATATAGGATATAAGAAATAGTATTTACGAGTCCGGACCACAAAACGACAAGGAGAATGACATCCATTCCATATTATTTATTTTTTTGTGGTATTTAATCCCAAGTTAATATTAATAATTTTTAGTGCAATTGAACAGAACAAAAAACCTAACTATCCCAGCCAGGACTCGAAGTTAGATTTCTTTATTCTGTTCCCTCGCACTAAAAATTGTTAAAATTTACGTGGGATTAAATACCACAAAAAAAATATTTATAACATTAAAAAGACGTTTCCTGTAAATTTTAATTTTTTTTTCGTTTAACATTTTTAGATATTTTGGACATTGCCGACTCGTGAGCCATGGGAATATATACACACTAGGGATTCTTGTGGGCAGATATCAGACAGATGAGCCCACAGCATAGCGGACACGTTTGTGTGGTGAACTTGCATCGATTTGCTGTTGGTGTAGTACAGGCAGCGTCTACAGAATGTCTTGTTGGGAATAAATGGCTCTACTAAGCACTGTGCCTCACAAATATAAATGTACTGCAGTAAGGAGTTAGATTTTAAAATTACACTACAAGTTTGAAGTAGCTACAGGTTTTAGGGTCGCTATCATCTGTTTTGTGCAGTATTTTAATTGAAAAAGCAGAAAAAGAGAATTTCATGTGTTTAGTTAGTCTAGAATTACTCAAGTACTTATCTGCACTTTTGATAACTCCTGTCTTATGGATGAGAAAGGAAGGATTGTAAATATAAAAGATGGAGTCACTTAGTGGTTGTAATTCAATAAAAATATTTCTCTGAGAAGGTTAATTTAATTGTATCATATAATTCATATAGTACTGACCAATTCCTTTTAATTAAAGTTATTGAGGCTCATAATTTTTTTCCCAATAGTCGTAGGATGTATATTATTAACTGTTGAGCTATACAAAAACAAAAATGGATCAATTTTTTTCGGTTGGAACTTTTTTTAATCAAATGTATTTCATCTAATGTATAATTAGAAACTTCAGAGCTTTGTTAGTTATAAATATTTTGTTCAATAAATATATCCATTGCCTTCAGGAAGTCTCTTACTGTTAATATAGCTGACCCCGGGACAGCCCCTAGGGAATCTAAAGGGAGGATTCCGAAGGAGGCCGAGTTGGGCCGGATACACCCTAAGCAAGGCCCTCCTCCGCGCTCATCTCTCTACCAATCTCAGACCTGTACACTTACAGCTGTCTTATCTATTTTTTAGACCTAACCTCTCCAATATAATGTTTAATTAATTATAATTACGAAGGCCTGAAATTCAGACCGAAACGTTGGCTAAAATAAAAACATTTTTGGATACTCATTAGTTTTTAGTTCTTCTAGTACCAAAACTGAATCCCTGATAATCCTCTCTTCATGAAACTTTACGTACAAAAAATGTACCTCTACATTGAATTACATTATGTTTAATTTGTAGATAATTTCACGGGATTCGGTCTAAATCGATTTAAAAAAATACAATTTAAAGAAATGTATTTTTTTATTATCTGTCGAGATTTCGGCTTACATTGTAAGCCATCTTCAAAGCTATCATGAAGGCGAGAGGGTTCGAGTTGTCTCCTGGAACTAATCTGCTGACTCTAGTCATAACCATTTGAACCAGGTGACAACACGTCCATTCTCAAAACTCACCATTTGAATTATGTTTCTTTGGTCATTATATCATGATTTTACTATTTGCAAAAAAAAAAAAATGTCTATTTTGGTCATTTGACTCTGTTTAGTGGTTGTTTCTTCAACGAGATATTTAAAATTCTTGAATTTCTTCAGAGTTGTAAGTGGTAGGAAATAATTATTTTCAAACGGAGGACAGTCAGTCATGTAGTTTTTTCTTCATGAGAGCCCTGAAGATGTCTTATAATGTAAGCCGAAACGTTACCTGCCGACTTTTATAAATATTATTTATTTTGTGGTCTTTAATCCCACGTAAATTTAGATAATTTTTAGTGCAAGGGAACAGAATAAAAAATCTAACTGTCCCAGCCAGGACTCGAACCTGGATCCCCTGCTATCCGGGCCGGTGCATTTACCACTTATGCTACCGGGACAAGTCTGATAAGTTATTAAATTCCCCGCACTAGTGTCGAGAGTCCAACCTCCGAGGCCGACGAATATATCGCTTATGCTCGGAGGAGCTGACATTGTCAAGCTGTTTAAATGACTCTTCTTAATTTAATTTTAATTTTAATTTTATAAATATTATTTATTTTGTGGTCTTTAATCCCACGTAAATTTAGATAATTTTTAGTGCAAGGGAACAGAATAAAAAATCTANAAAATTATCTAAATTTACGTGGGATTAAAGACCACAAAATAAATAATATTTATAAAATTAAAATTAAAAATAAATTAAGAATAGTCATTTAAACAGCTTGACAATGTAAGCGATATATTCGTCGGCCTCGGAGGTTGGACTCTCGACACTAGTGCGGGGAATTTAATAACTTATCAGACTTGTCCCAGTAGCATAAGTGGTAAATGCACTGGCCCGGATAGCAGGGGATCCAGGTTCGTGTCCTGGCTGGGACAGTTAGATTTTTATTCTGTTCCCTTGCACTAAAAATTATCTAAAGTTACCTGCCGACGTTATCATTTTTTTTTTTTTTTGATCAATCTTAACCAAACCCCAACAAATTCTCTACTTGTAGGATACAATGTATCGTGAAGAATAGGTAACAAAAATATATGGATTTATTTTTTACTCTTTTAGTATTCTTCGCGTATTTTAGGAGAGAAAATATCCATCTAAAATACGGTACATGTAAGCGGCAAATGAGCCGTATTTTTAGTTTCTCCAATACAAAATTGGTAAGAAAATGGATTCAATCACCACCTATAATGGTAACCACCAAATCGAGTGATTGATATAATTTTCTTTGGAAAATGATAATAAATCAAAAGTAATACAATATATTCCAGCTAAAAATATATCAGCCGGGCTAGATCCACATCCGACTTTTCGGCCCTAAATCTCCCCGATTTACCTAAAACTGAACTGAAAATTAGAAGCATGGATGTCTGATATCTGTTAGGTGAGCGGCTAATACCGCGAATTCATTACCTCAGCTTCTTGCTAAAATGTACCTGGAATGTACCTGGAATGTACCTCCAGACAGGCAGTCCTTCTCCATTTCCACCAATATCGATTATACCGTGGAAACGGTACTGATGGGACATCCAAGCACCGACACGGACTTTAAATGCTTTTATCTCTACGTTTTCTTGAACAAACGTTCAGTAATTATGACCTGGGAATTGGGAAAACACAATTACCGACTGGTTATTCCTTCTTTATAATTGAATTCGATTCCTGTCCAGTAAGTCTGAACAATGTCAATGAATTTAAACTTGTAACAGTAATTTGATTAAATTGGGGGAAAAAAAAATGTCGCCAACACGGACCGAATCCAATGCTATTGAATCAAATGCATAATTTGGATTCAAATTTTGGGCCTCAGTGCAAATATATATATATATATA
>KZ807935.1:213261-226545 GCA_000696205.2 Oncopeltus fasciatus
TATATATATATATATATATATATATATATATATATATATATATATATTTGGATATGACGGAGTTGCTATTCTCCTATAGGTCCTAGCTGATGGAAGCTGGCGTAATGTTCCATGGATGAGGGGATGGAAGCAGAGGGAGGAATTATTTTCGACATATCCGGGGAAGCCAGGTTGTAGAGTCCCATTGGCCGCGGTCACCTGTTGTGAGAAGTGTGATGCTGTTGACAGCTGGTACTCCCCAGTGCGCCTGACAGCCCACCGCCTCCTGCTCCATGAATATTCACATCAATTCCTCCAAAACAGCCGCCCCTCCCCCCATTCCGAATTAGTCCTCTCCTTACAATTTCAATAGGGGATCTGCCAGTCAGGGAGCGACCCTCAAGCAAGGCCTGGGGGAGGGAGTGTTCCAGACGCCAGTCCGGGAAATGTAAATCACCCTTAAAGGTTGATTTACATCAAATTTAGTTTGGTCGAAATAGGTCATTACAAAGACATACACACAAAAAAAAAATAAGTAAAAGTAAAAGTCTGAAATGCGGAAGAGAGAAAACCTAATTTTCACTCATAAAGTATCACTAAAACTCTTGTAATTCAGCAGTTACCAAACCACAACGGCAACAGCCACAAAAAACATTTGGAAAACTTTGGTAGGTTCACAATACACTCAGAGGTATACAATAAAATGAAATAATAAAATGAAAAATAACGCTGTTTATACTATAGCGAAACTTACAAAAAAAAAAAAAAAAAAAAAAAAAAAAAAAAAAAAAAAAAAAAAAAAAAAAAAAAAAAAAAAAAAAAAAAAAAAAAAAAAAAAAAAAAAAAAAANAAAAAAAGTTTATTCTTTTCTTATTCTTCTTAGGTAAATTTAAAAAATAAGGCGCGTTCAAAATTATATATACATATATTGTGTTAAAGACTGTGGATGTAGGTTTTGTAAGGACCAGACCTGTACTGGAAGGAGGCAATTGAAGGGTGCCGCAGGTTTCTTCTGTCTTCAAAGGGAGGTTGGCTCACTTGGAAATCAGTTTAGACACTTCTAGGTTCTCTTCGACCCTTCCACGAAGTTATAAAAACATCTTGTCAACCGCCCACCGAGTCAATGATAAGTAAGTATCCGTCTGTGTCAGTTTCCGTGGTAGATGGCGTAGCGTAGTTCATCGGGCTGGTCGTAGCCCCTTCGGTGCCGATAACACTGATATGTGTCAGTGATTAACAAGTTATCTTGAGGTCTCTTTGTAAATATGTATATTTATTTTATTTGCAAAAAAAAACCTATAAATTATAACCATGATGTTGATCGCCCTATAACCTGATCCTAATCCTAATCCTATTTACTTATTTAAAATATATTTATTTATGTATTACATTTATATTTGGTAACAGTGAGATAAAACGAGCGATAATATGGTGCTTATTGTAGCTGATACAGTGCATGACTGAATGTACGAGATATTCTCGTGTGATAAAGGAAAATGTGAAAATTGTTATAAATTCTATTCGCAGAAACTGCACAGTATAAGCGGATTTTCTATGTTCCATTTAAAATGGATATGAATTTAAAATAGGAATTAAGAATTTTAATTTAAAAGACAGAGAATAAAAGGAAATAATACTAAGTCTGGCTCTAAATGCAAAATTTATACTGTGGCAAATAGTTATTTCATTAAATGTCATTCTAGTAAGTTTAAAAATTATTATAAAGCTTAAATTTACACATATTTCTCCTAAAAATTATTTTAAAATCATTGATATGATGAAGATATAAATTTTAAAATTCGATACCTTCTAAACACTCCCAATACTCGACCAATTTAATCCATTAATGAACTCATTCAACGATTTTTAAAAAATTAGCTTAAATGCTGAATTTGGTTTTACAACTAATAAAACTGTGTTATACATTAATTTAACTTTCCTGTAGTTTTATCAATTCATTGTTTTATCAGTCCTCCCTCCTTGTCTCGACACTACCACATTTTGAGGGTTGAGGGTGGGAGTTGAGCTGTAATGCCTTAAGAGGGGTATTAACCCTCCGTTGAAGGGTGCTTTCTTCTGGTGCTCTTCTTATCATCTTTCTTTCCCCGGCATTGAGAAGGGTTATGTTCTTACTGTAGGGGAGCTCAGAGGCCTGTCTTGTAGCCCTTATCAATTCACCAGTATTGTCACTCCCTCGACTCGTCTGTAATACTCTTTACAAATGGCCTACATGACCATTCATAAGGAATGCAGTTGAAACTCTCTTTGAAATGAAACTCAGAGAAATAATGAGAAAAATATGTAGTCATCAGATTTTAGAAATACCACCAGTTTTTTTAAATTTTTTATTAAGTCCTTACAGCTAAGGGATAAGCTAATGGATTTAAACTTTTTTTAAATCTAGTATACTAATAAATTATTTCAATTAATAGAAGGGAATAGAATAAAAAATCTAACTGTCCCAGCCAGGACTCGAACCTGGATCTCCTGCTATCCGGGCAAGCGCGTTGTCCAATTACACTACCGGGAGAGACAGATAACCTATTAAATTCCCCGCACTAGTGAAGAGAGTCTAACCTACGAGAAAGTCAAATACATCGCCTAATGCTCGGAGGAGCTGACATTGTCTAGCTNAATAATAAAAAAACCGGATGAGATATATATATATATATCAGTTTTAGGGTCTGTGGTCCGATTGGCCTTTTTAGGTACTGTCTTTCATATTTTTTTCTCTCTCTTTAACGATTTGTGGATTTCCCGCCAAAATAGTTCATTTTCATTCTTGTGAGCCAAGTCAGTCACTAGCCTTTATTGTAGATCTGTGTAAAAAGGAGGGCGCTGTTTACTTAGTGCCTATCCCATCAACAAAAAAAAAAAATAAATAAATAAATAACCGGAGGTAATAATGTGCGTAAAAAGTGTGATCCCCAATTTTTTGGATCTACCTTGACCGAACCCCAGCTAAAATCATCTTAGAATAATATCTACGGTAAAAAAAAAAAAAAACTACAGTTCGCCCTGGACAGCATGTCACTTATCTTAGTTACATTTTTTAATTCCTTCGATAAATATAACAGTAACATGTGTATCACCCAAACAAATGTCATTTCCATTATCAAATAATCATGATCCCATCTTCCTGTACATACAATTTTTATTTTTTTAGCAGATATTTCACAGGGAAATAAACTAATCACTACTATGACGTGACTTTTGAACAAATTTCAACGGACTTTCACCGATTCAATATTGAAGTTGCATAAAATATGGTCTTTTTATATGTAAATAAAAATTGTTTATAGAATGTAACATGTGTATAATGTAATTTTTAAATGCTTATGTTCTATATCATTTTATGAAAAACGAATATTGAGAAAATAATTTACGAATTAACTACATACATTACATAATGGTGCATTATTACCCAATGATATTCTTTAAAATCATTCCTCTCTGAAGAATTAAAATAAAGTTTAACCATTTGATCATAGTTATATCAATAAATGAAATATGGCTCCTTTGTAGAGAAATATTTTTTTCTTTGTTAAGACAAAGAAATCATTAGAAATTCTTAGTTTTTGCTTGTCAAACAATGATTATAGGTCAAATTTAAGGTTCGCACCATGAGGTATTTAAAAATAAAAATTGAAAATTCTGTGGGAGGCTAAACGTAATTTTCTACCTTAGTTTAGTCCATTGTATTTTATAGTTACCTAATAGTTATTCTCTTTATTGTTGATTTTTTTCTAGTTAACCTAAATAATAAAATAAAGTTAGAACTTAATATCCAAATTGTGTATTGAAAATTGTAAATGAACCATAAATAACTATGTGTCACCTAAAGGAGTATGGGTATTAAAATATGTTGTCTGTTTTCTTTAAAACCATCGTTGGAAATAAATATAGTTTTAATCAAATATTTAATTTTGCTTCTAGTACTTTATGCAATTAGTCAGTGGTTTAAGAAAGAAACGTAACTGTCAATGTTTAAATGGAGAATATTTTGACCGTAGATATTACTATTAGATAGTCAAGGTAGATTTAAAAAAAACACCAATATAAAAAATGTGTAATTTTTCAAATTATCTGTTTACGTTTTGGATTACATTGTAAGCCATCTTCAGTGCTATCATGGAGGCGAGAGGGGACGTTGTGTCACCAAGATTCCATTTTCACGACTAGACTTCAGTCTTGGTGACACGACGTTCCCTCTCGCCTTCATGATAGCCCTGAAGATGACTTACAGTGTAATGTAAAAGAAGATGGCAGATAATTTAAAAATACACATTTTTTAAATTTATATATATTTTTTTAGAATCTACCTTGACCGAACCCCAACTAAAATATGTAATAGTAATTACCTACGTTTAAATGTTTCAAAATGCACCAAAGTTAAAATTATTACATTAGCAAGGTTGTAATACGGTTATATATGTCAAAGCCGATGGATTTACGATGAACTTTAGATTTATGATCGATTATTTATGAACTGTCGGATATCTTCTGCTTAAAATGCATGAATATTTCTTGGGAATATTAAAGAAACAAATAAAATTCTACCCACCAACTTGCTCCAACAGCTGTGGTAGAATCGGTTAATACCATCATGTCTGAAGCGACCCAAAGATTTGTACTCTCTGTGAAGTTCTTGGGGAACTTTGAGATAAATTATTACAGATTAGGGGAGTTGTACTTGGAATGTGGGAATTTTGATAACACACTTCTCCATCACAGCTCATGAATTATTCAGAAGTTTGTCGGATACTTGAACAGCTGAGAATCAACAGCTACATTGGTTCATCTTAATGGCTGGAAACCATTCGATTCATTTAGGTTGTTCGCAAACCACTATTCGTTAAAACCAAGAGAAAAAAAAAATTCCGTGTCCATTATTCAATTTTGCGATAGGTAATTGTTAAACTGACTTTAAATAAAACTGAAATTATAGAAATAATATATTAAGTAAAAAATGAAGTTTAATCGGTTTGAATTTTCTTTTTTGTTTTTTTGTAGAGAAACCATTTATCTGCTCTAATTTTTTTTTCATTTTTAATCCATACTTTCACTTGTTATTTATGTGGCAATCAAATGAATTATAAACTATTGATAATTAATTAACCCAATAAACAATTTTGTCTGGGAACTACATGCATAATGTAGGAATTTCCTCAACTTATTCTAACATTTTTAACATTGTAAAAACCATAAGCCCTCCGTCTCAATAAACCTGTCAAAACATTTTTCCCAATAATACCCTTCCCTTTTTTTCCTTTGTCCTTTTTATTGCCCTCTCTTGTTACAGGCCGCTTTCCATTTACACCTTCCGCCTTGTACCTGCTACCCCCACTCCTTTTACCTTTTGCTTTGTGAAAAAGTAAAATTTATATATTTTAGTCATGGAAATGTGAACTTAGGGACAGGACGTCCTCTCTCATCTTCATGATAGGTAGGTGTAGCAAATTACTGCTTTAATGATATTTCAATTTTTTTTTTTTGTCAATAAGCTGTTTGTTTGCATTTTTTTTTCAAATTGGTTCTTTTTCAAATTGTTTTTCATAAACTTTAAATTTTCTTACATAGCTTTCTACATTCATACTCTTGATATCACATTATATTATTGCAATTCTGTATTATACTAATTTCAATTATTATTGTATTCTTATGACATTGTATTTCTACAGCCCTGAAGATGGCTTACAATGAAAGCCAAAACGTTGGCAGATAATCCTTTATTAAAAAATACATTTTTTAAATTTGTGTTTTTTGGATCTACCTTGACCGAACCCCAACTAAAATCATCTTAGATTAATGTAGGAAGATTTTTCATATTCCAATAATAATGGATATAAATAAAAGACAAATTTCAGAAAGCCGGAGATAATAGTGTGTGTAAGTAGTAAACTATGGTTGTTCTAGACTGTCCGTTAAGTTGGAGTGGGAGAAGCAATCACACAAGTTAGTTACATTCGTTAATTCCTTCGTTAACTTGTGAAAATAGATATTTAGAGAGGGTAAGAAAAAATATTTTATTTTAAAATCTTTTTTAGTATTTTTGCTGTGAAAATTAATTTTTTATCATATGAGATTTATGCTCCAAACAGCTAAGATATGATATCCATTTTCAAGCCTAAAGGATTATAAAAATCACATGAGATAGTTCCTGCAAAAGGAAGCTTATGAGACTCACTTATGGCTGGAGTAAGCCTGTTGGTTTACATGGTATAAACAAACAAACATACTCTGATATCTATTAAAGATTAAAGTGGAAAAAATTGGACAGAGACTTATAAAAGTATATAAATGAAAAAGGTTCCTCAGAAAAATAGGTGAAGGATACAAATATATCCAGGGAGAGCGCTTTACTTTATTTTCCTTCATATCTGGAGGGTTGGCTGGAAGTAAGGGTGGCCCCAGCCACGAGGAGAGACTCGGCTAGGGAGAGGCGGAGAACATGTAAAGGTGAGACAGGGATGTAAGAGAGAGAGAGAGAAGAGAGAGAAGAGGTGAGGGAGATACTTTCAAGAGACTTTCAAAGAGGGGGAAGAGAAGGTAAGAGAATCTCTCGAAAAGATGGAGGATATATATGAATTTCCTCGAGTCCTGACAAAGGATATGTATGAGAAAGCTCATATCTTTAGCGGTATTTTGTGTGGCACGAGCAGGAAAAAATAATAATAAAAAAACCGGATGAGATAAGGGCGGTGAGAGATGGAGGAGTGGGTTAAGAGTGTGAAAGATGAGGTGTTTGAGATTTTTCAAGCTCAAGGGAATAAGTTATTAACTTTTTCTTACGTCAAATTTTAAGAAGATTAACCCCCCCACACCCCCACACGATGTTTATAAAAGCAGAATAATATTACACAAAGATAAAAAGGGTAAAAACATTTTAAGCTAAATTTTACTCAAGCTTAATTGAGAAAAAACCTGCTTTTTGAGTATGCGTAAGTAAACGTAAATTTATTGTTATGCAGATTTTTTTTAAATTTTTTGTAGGAAACACAGCTACATAAATTTCAAAGTAAACCATCACAGCTGCGGAAAATAAAATTAAACTGTTGTCTTTTTAAAATTTACAACAATTTTACTGAACTATCTTCAGTTATTAGCTTTTTTTTTTTTTAATGTATAATTCATAATTATTTCCTATGGTACTTTTACATGCATACTCCTTAGAACCATAGAGGGCGCTCACTGCCTAATCAGATATTAGATATAAAATAAATTTTCTTTGTATATTGTAAAAATAAGAGTGACCGCCCACAACTCGAAATTACACTCCTAAATATATTTTTTTAAATGCGCTTATTTGAAAAGCGTTATGAGACATTAATGTTAAAAAATTATATCTTTAACTTATATTGTAACTACACTTTTTTTTCCTACCACTTGTAGTAACGAAGACTGTAATACATAAAATTCACTAATTCACTTTAATCCTAATCCTCACCCCTGTCAGTAATATTTTACCCGTAAACGGAATTTTGTTAGTTTATTAAGCATTGCGGACACTAGAGCGTGCTGGAAAATATATAACTTTTTACAGTCCACATTTTTCGCTGGCACAATATAGGGTTGAGAAAGATCCATTGAAATTTTTCTCATTAATCGCGGCATGGTACCAACATGCAAAGCTTAAACCAGCTACTTTACTCTCCAGAATATATATGTATATATATTATTACTATTAGATAGTCAAGGTAGATTTAAAAAAAACACCAATATAAAAAATGTGTAATTTTTCAAATTATCTGTTTACGTTTTGGATTACATTGTAAGCCATCTTCAGTGCTATCATGGAGGCGAGAGGGGACGTTGTGTCACCAAGATTCCATTTTNAGTTTTTTTTTTTTTTTTTTAAACCTACAGCTTGGTAAATAACTCTTCTCTTCAAGAACTCATTCATCATTGATAACAAACAATATCATATGGGCGCCAGGGTTGCTCAGGGGATCCGTTCGGTCTTGCAATCATTAAGTTGCGGGTTCAAATCCCGCCCTGGCCAATCTTTTATTTATTAATAAAAGCTTGTCCTGAGCCATGGGTGTTTAGAATGAGATGGCAACCTGTTAATAGCCCCTCCATCCATGCCCCTCAGTGGTTGAAATAGTATTAAAAAAAAATATCATAAGTCGATATTGACCACGTATGTTTTCGCTCATTATTGTCATATATGATACAATTTTCATTTCTCTTAGTCAATCTTAATTAAAAAAATTTGCTTCGATTATATTTCGTTTAATTGTAAAATGATGATACTTGAATAAACATTTTTTTCTGTTTATTTCTGTGGAACCCAGTCTTCAGATGTTCAGTTTCGTGTAAATGGTTCAAACCTATCCAATGATTGGGGTGCAATTACTAAGTGTTGTAACGACATGAAATATTTAGGTCTGTCTAAAATTATACAGACTTTATCAGCAATCAGCCGGCCTCTGGATGAATCAGGCTGACATTAACTTAAGCACTCACAACTTTAGCAAAGCATAACAAAAGTTAATTATGGGAAACTACAATTTCAAAGCGCATTTTAATTATGTTCAATCACACTTGACTGAGCAGATAGGTAAATGAAATACCTTTAAAAATGTAATGTCCTCTGCACTTCTACCCTTCAAACGTTTCATAGTCTGTATTCAACAAATAATGAAAAGAAGAAATAAGATACATTAAAACAATCAATTGAGAAAAACTAAATTAATTTTACTCCAGTCCTAAATATATTGAATACTTTATTTTTTATGATATTTGAATGTATGGTTGGTCTTTTTTTGAAGCCTAAGAGTTTTAAAATTACATTATTTAATTCCTTTTCACATACATTCCATTCATCCATCTCTTGCGTTTATTTAATCAATGAACAGTCCAAATTAATATATTGTTTTGATGTGTGTTGTTTCATTATGGAACCTGATTCACTGTAGAGAACAATTTGGAATCCTTCCACTTTTGAAGCCGTTTCTATTATAATTGTTTTTGGTCCTGATACTGAAGAGTGTGGATTTTTTTTAATAATCAAAATGAATCGTCTCAAATTTGGGATACTTATTTTTGTGATTTTCTAGAAAATAAAAAACTCGCTGCTGCGATACACAGTTATCAAGAACAGGTGGGATAGAGTGTGCAGTGCACACTCAAAAAAAATTTGAACACTTTTTTAGTACAAGGGAACAGAATCAAAAATCTAACTGTCCCAGCCAGGACTCGAACCTAGATCTCCTGCTATCAAGGCCGGTGCATTTACCATTTATACTGTTTTTTGTTTTTTTTGTCTCTATATTTTATATTTTACATCTAACGCGGTACTACGTTAGCTGTGCCAGTGTACCGGATATAGGCATGTACCTACTGCTATGTTCTTATATTCTAAGGTGTTTATATAATTTTACGGTTAATTTTTTTTTTTTTTACATTTTAGGAGGGTGAGGGGCCCTCATTGTTACAGACCATTTATACTACCAGAACAAGTCTGATAAATTATTGAATTCCCCGCACTAGTGTCGAGAGTCTAACCTTCGAGGCAGACGAATATATCGTCTTATGCTCGGAGGAGCAGACATTGTCAAGCCGTTTAAATGACTCTCGTTATTTACTTTTAAATTTTAATTTTATAAATATTTTGGTATTTAATTACACGTAAATTTTAACAATTATTAAGCGCAAGGTAACAGAATAAATAATCTAACAGTCTCTTAGACTCTCGACACTTGTGCGGGGAAATTAATAACTTATCAGACTTGTCTCGGTAGCGTAAATGGAAATGCACCGGCCCGGAAAGCAGGAGATCCAGGTCCGAGTCCTGGCAGGGACAGTTTGATTTTTTATTCTGTTCCCTTGCACTAATAATTGTTAAAATTAAATAGACAAACAAAATTTATAAAATTATCTTTCTAAGTATATTTTTATTTTTTTTATTTTTAACGGAATAAATAAGCACGGTCTTGATAATAAAACCNAAAAAAAAAAAATTTCTTTTTGTGTGTGCACTGCACCCTCTTTCCCACCTGTTCTTGATCACTATTTATACATATTGTATCTTTTTAATACTAATGACTGTACATTCTAAGATCGTGCATTACAGAATGGTAGGTGGGTGCATATGGTTACCTGCATTGTAGGCTGGTGGACTGCAGGGAGGGTGTGCTACGGCGGTGCGGAAGCTGCGCCCTCCAAGGGCTGTCTTGGACGACTGGAGTGTTCCTCCCCCCACTTCCGCCGCAACACTCCTGCAGACAGACAGTTCTTATCAGTCCTGGCTATGACCAAATTAAGGGTCAGCTAGGTAGTAGTGCAGTCTAAAGGAAGGGCCTGCAACTGAACTTCCCAAGGGCTAAGAATATATTTACTTTTTTTTTTTTACTTTGTAAGTTATATAATTTATATTTCGTCTTTTAAAATGGTTTTGTATCTATATTTGTGTATGTCTGTGTATTCGAATATAACTTATTGCACACCAAGTACTATACTATAGAATGGATAACAGATTTAACCCTAGATAAACCCCAACAGTCAGGGCGTAATAACCATGATATTGATCGCCCTATAACCTGATCCTAATCCTAATCCTATTTACTTATTTAAAATATATTTATTTATGTATTACATTTATATTTGGTAACAGTGAGATAAAACGAGCGATAATATGGTGCTTATTGTAGCTGATACAGTGCATGACTGAATGTACGAGATATTCTCGTGTGATAAAGGAAAATGTGAAAATTGTTATAAATTCTATTCGCAGAAACTGCACAGTATAAGCGGATTTTCTATGTTCCATTTAAAATGGATATGAATTTAAAATAGGAATTAAGAATTTTAATTTAAAAGACAGAGAATAAAAGGAAAGAATACTAAATCTGGCTCTAAATGCAAAATGTATACTGTGGCAAATAGTTATTTCATTAAATGTCATTCTAGTAAGTTTAAAAATTATTATAAAGCTTAAATTTACACATATTTCTCCTAAAAATTATTTTAAAATCATTGATATGATGAAGATATAAATTTTAAAATTCGATACCTTCTAAACACTCCCAATACTCGACCAATTTAATCCATTAATGAACTCATTCAACGATTTTTAAAAAATTAGCTTAAATGCTGAATTTGGTTTTACAACTAATAAAACTGTGTTATACATTAATTTAACTTTCCTGTAGTTTTATCAATTCATTGTTTTATCAGTCCTCCCTCCTTGTCTCGACACTACCACATTTTGAGGGTTGAGGGTGGGAGTTGAGCTGTAATGCCTTAAGAGGGGTATTAACCCTCCGTTGAAGGGTGCTTTCTTCTGGTGCTCTTCTTATCATCTTTCTTTCCCCGGCATTGAGAAGGGTTATGTTCTTACTGTAGGGGAGCTCAGAGGCCTGTCTTGTAGCCCTTATCAATTCACCAGTATTGTCACTCCCTCGACTCGTCTGTAATACTCTTTACAAATGGCCTACATGACCATTCATAAGGAATGCAGTTGAAACTCTCTTTAAAATGAAACTCAGAGAAATAATGAGAAAAATATGTAGTCATCAGATTTTAGAAATACCACCAGTTTTTTTAAATTTTTTATTAAGTCCTTACAGCTAAGGGATAAGCTAATGGATTTAAACTTTTTTTAAATCTAGTATACTAATAAATTATTTCAATTAATAGAAGGGAATAGAATAAAAAATCTAACTGTCCCAGCCAGGACTCGAACCTGGATCTCCTGCTATCCGGGCAAGCGCGTTGTCCAATTACACTACCGGGAGAGACAGATAACCTATTAAATTCCCCGCACTAGTGAAGAGAGTCTAACCTACGAGAAAGTCAAATACATCGCCTAATGCTCGGAGGAGCTGACATTGTCTAGCTATTTATCGACTCTCGTTATTTACTTTTTATTTTCATTCATAAATATTAATTTAGTTGTGGTTTATTATCCCACGTAAATTTTAAACAATTAATGAGAGGGAATAGAATTAAAATCTATCGGTCCCAGCCGGCACTCGAACCTGGATCTTCTTTTTTCCGGGCCGGTATGCTTCCATTGCACCACCGGGACGAGATAGATAACTTATAAAATTCCCAACACATTAGCGAGAGCCTAACCCACGAGAAAGACGAATACATCGTCTTATGCTCGAAGGAGTTGACATCGTCTAGCTATTTATCGACTCTCGTTATTTACTTTTTTTAATTTTCATTTATAAATATTAATTTAGTTGTGGTTTATTATCCCAAGTAAATTTAAAAAGCAAATAACGAGAGTCGATAAATAGCTCGACAATGACAGCTCCTTTGAGCATAAGACGATGTATTTGTCTTTCTCGTAGGTTAGACTCTCGACACTAGTGCTGGAAATTTAATAGATTATTTGTCTCTCCCGGTAGCGTAATTGGATAACAGAAGATCCAGGTTCGAGTCCTGGCTGGGATAGTTAGATTTTTTATTCTATATCCTTGCATTAATTGATTTAAATTTACGTGGGATTAAAAACCACATATAAAATTCATATATTTACTAATAAAATACCATATAAATTACTAATACTTGCTTCTCCTATAAATCGTTGTCTCACCTAAATATGACACTAACACCCTGCCTTTCTTATCTGCGTCTACGCCCATACCGAATATATCTACGCCCAAATTCATGCTTTATAAACTCACACCGTTTCTTTGAACTTCCGCTCCAATCAGTAATTATAGGATGACAGTCCTGAGACCTATTGTTGAGGTAGTGCAATGAGGTATTGCATATCTACCAATAGCGACCATTTTAGCCGTCAATGAGAGTGGATCCTCAAAGGTGCTAAAATCTGAACGTATGTTCTACACCGATCCCTGTACGCTCGATATAACCTCTCAAGCAACATTGATATTAGTCGGTCATCAGGAGTCAGTTACATAAATGATCAGTGTGTAAAAAAAAGTAAGCAAGATAATATATATTATTATGTAAGTACTCTAAAGGGTTATTATAACTACCAATGAATATAGAACTATTATACCTTCTGTAATCTGTCTTCATTGGTTTCTGCACACCATCTTTTGTTGGCGAGCGCTTTCGGACTATATCCATCCTCGTGGCCGAATACATGTGTTCACTGTCACTGTTTGTATTCAACTGCGCTCGCCAACTGAAGATGGTTTGCAGAAACCAATGAGACGGATTACAGAAGGTATGATATATTATTATGTTTGTTCAGACAAATTTTTGGATTAACGATATAAGCCATCAACAGAATGAAATTAAACAACAAAAGGATAATATGATTATACCACTAAAATACAAGAAAGAAATCATACGCACACACACAACTATATATATATA
>KZ807935.1:244898-258493 GCA_000696205.2 Oncopeltus fasciatus
ACTTTTATGAAAAGATAAATATTCAAAATAAATATTGGATAAAGTAATTCTATTTTTTTAATACTCAGTTTTATTAGTTTTTCGTATAAAATAAAATAGTTATTTAATCCAAAAATGTTAAGTCTGACTGAAAAAAAGGAAAAGAAAATTATAATTTTTTTTTTATTATTAATAAACTTTTATTTATTTATTACATTCTGTTAAATAAAACATTTTATAATTTGATCACAATGAAGTAAAAATGACATTCGATGTCAATTACATGAGGAGAGGTGACCAATGACACCACTCTCAAATTATTTACAGACTATGTCCCCAGGAGGTCATGGGGTCATCTTCGTTTGAGTCGACGGGGAGGGTTGTAGGGGTTAGAGTTGGAAGAAAAAATAATAAAAAAATGTAAGAAATCTCGAAAAAGCTATTTTAATGAACTTATTTTGGAATTACAAGCATATAAAAAAAATTGTATGTACTGAAAACTTGTAAAATTTGTTATGCGTGCAAAACAAATTTAATTACCAAGTTTTAGTTTTTTTTTTGTTTTTTTTTCAAGTTTTATTATTACTAAAGCAGTCTGATCCAAAAAGTAAATATAAGGGCAGTGCGAGGTAATTTGAACGCGTTCTTTTTGCGATATTTTTCAACAAACATGTCGTTGCGAGAGTATGTTCTAAGCTGACTTCGTAGGGGTGTGAAGGGACATATTTAATTAACTCACCCCTCACTTCACGAGACCTCCATATTGAGATCAGTCACTGTGACTAAAGGACCATCCCTCTTGGGCTTGGCTCATCACTTTTCTTTATTAATCCCACCACCGCCGGCTTACACCGCCCTTTTGGTTAGAAAACAACGGGCTTTCTAAATATCTCGAGGTAAAGTACCACAATTCTTACCCTTACAGTTATAGTATGAATTTTAGAAAGTGGAGTCATTCTTTCGTCTTCAAGCAATTAATAGCAAAATAGACTTACTTATAATATGCACATTTATTTATGTAGTTCATTTTTAAGATTTAGTAAAAATGGAGTCCAAAATAACCATAGTGGAGGAAAAAATGGAAGTGGTTTACAACATCGTGTATGTACCACGAAAGTGAGACTGAGGGGAGCAGATAAGAGGTGTAAACTTGACTCAGAAGTGTTTAGGCAACTTTGAAGGGTATTTTTTCTTTTTTTACGTGTTAGCATCCCTTTCAACCTGTTACGGTCATGGAGGGTAGGGCTATCTACAGGTTACCACCCCATTCTAAACACACATGGCTCAGCACAAGCTATCATTATAAATAAAACAAATTGCCCTTGGTGGGATTTGACCGGCATCTTCAGGATTGCGAGCCTCGAACAGAACCCCTGAGCTGACCTGGCGCCCCAACTTTAGAGAGTAAGGAGATCATTTTACATGTTATCCGAGAATCAGCAACTGCAGGGTGAAGTCTGCCCTGGTGTGTAACCTGGAAAGACTCCTGCAGTTACTGCCAAGAAGCTACCGGTTTTCTTTTGACCGATGTCTTCGGGGTCCGACGGCCTAATGCGATTTACAATAAGGATCTGTAAGAAAGGCAAGTGCCAGGAGGGGATTTTCCTTGAAATAATCTGAGAAGAAAGTAGAAGTGATTGGACACACTCTAAGAAGAACTTTCTCTTCTTCGTCTGAGAAAGCTGCGGTTGCCTCGACCAAAGAAGATGAGGTCAATCATGGAGGTCCACAGTAACGAAGGAGATTATTTTACATATTTTGACTAACTGCAGAAATTGATTCCTTTAGGAATAAACAGAAACTTCCTAATACATTATCTTCCACCTTCTGTGATAATAAAGAAATAATATACTCTTTGATACTGTTTCTCAAGGGAATTAATTAGTATAAAAAAAATTTAAAGAGTGATTCCATCCCGTTGGTTGCCAGTGGTTAGGATGGAGTCAAGGATTGGTTACCGGCTGGAGACAGCCTTTTTACGCCATTTGATTCCAGGATAAGAACCGATGCCGCAAATTTAATCAGGAAGCTAAGAGAGGCCGGAATTGACTGTTTTCCTTTGGCCGGATTGGGTCCTTCCTTTGGGGGCTCCCTCTGCGAGATTCCGTGGACGAGGGTCGCAAGTGACACCGAAAGGCGTAAAATGACGCTAGTGGTTGACATATCCAAAAAAATAAATGTAAAATTGGAATTCTAGTTTATAGGAAGGATTAATATTGAGCTGCATCCTATAAACTATATGGTGAGCTTATCTTTGTTAATTTTATCATCTATCTATAAACTCTATCTAGTACCAGTTATAGGGACAATTGGAGGATCGCAGTAAAGGCACTTTGTCCCACTGGGAGCTGCCGAAGGTAAATCAGGTAAACCAAATCATTAAAGATACTCCAATATTTCCAATGCCTAAAGATCGAGCCCCGGAGAATACTCACCAAAAACCATCAGATAGAGAACTAAGTTCATCGAAAGTTGGTCCATCATCACTAAGGGTACAGCAGGAGATATGAGTTACTCTGGGAGGATAAAGTGAAGATATATCTTCACTGTCAGGAGTACGAATGACAGAAATTAACTGACATAAAAAAAAAAAAAATATGGAGAAGAAGTATGATGTACCGCCTATCGACCCCGCATGAACACGCTACGTGCTGAAGTTAACGAGTCCCCCCCCCTACCTGGCAGACATGTTTAATTAAAAAAAGCCGGCCACACCTTCCTCGGAGTATGTGGGAGCGTTGCTCTTGCTTGTTTGTAATTTATTGCATGCCTTTGTATCTAGCTCCGTCGAAATTCCCCAAAAGTAATTGCGTCACAGTTAGGTGATTCTTAAATTTGTAGAAGGAACAAAGTGGTTTCTAATTACTAATCTCCTGCTATTTGTTTCTAAAGTTCTTCTTCTGTCATTGTGAAGCAATAACAAAGTGTAAATTAACCAATATTGCATTATATCAGTTGAAATGTGAAGCGTGTTAGATTGGTGATGTCTTTCATGACAAGCTATAAAATGTACATAACATTTGGTTATAATAGTAATTATGTTATATTTCATTTTAACATGTATTTCTGTACTACAAGACACATCTAATTTATAAATATTTTATTTTATTGTGGTTTTTATCCCACGTAAATTTTAAACAATTAATGAGAGGGTATAGAATAAAAAAATCTATCTGTCCCAGCCAGGAGTCGAACCTGGATCTACTGCTATCCGGGCCGGTGCATTTACTACCAAGTCCTGGTAGCATAACTGGTAAATGCACCGGCCCGGATAGCAGTAGATCCAGGTTCGATTCCTGGCTGAGACAGATAGATTTTTATTCTATTCCCTCTCATTAATCATCTAATTTATATGCATAAAAATGGATCAGGAGAAATTAGTCAATGTTTCAGACAGGATCAGAAAAATAAAATGCTACAAAATTGTTGAGTAGTTATTATACTAGATCTTACTTAACTTGTAAGTCATCATGAGGGCGATAGTGATGTCTGGGAAGATCTACGAGGGAGATTTTTGGTAACATCTTAGAGTGCAGAACTAAACTCCAGTTTATTCAGAGATGTTGCCATAAACCTCCCTTAGAGGTCTCTCCAAACATCACTTTCGCCCTGATGATGACTTAATAATAATAACAAAATAACTCCCCAAAAATTTTGGAGTGTTTTATTTTTTTAATTTCAGTCCGAAATCCTGACTAATTTCATTACGGCATAATACTCGACAGGCAACTAACCATATAGAAATTAATATTCTATTCTACCGTCACTCGACTACCATAATATTTTAGACTTATAAAGGAATCGACTAATCATTGGTGCATAATTTCACTTGTACAGGCTTAAAGCTCTAACCAATACCTAAGGTTTAATAAACTAAATTGATAGTCTTGAAGTAACTATAATTAGGTAAATAATCTAAAGGGTTATTATTATTTCTACCACCAATGAATATAGAACTCTCATACCTTATACACTCCGTCTTCTATTGGGAGATGGTGTACAGAAACCAATGAAGACGGAGAGTATAAGGTATGAGAGTAACTATAATTATATTGAACCAAACAGTAATGTTATTCAAAATATCACCTCTTTAAAGACTCGAAATATATAATACAATTTATAATGATGAACCTTCCGCTTCGAAAGTTGGCCAAATCTGGAAATGAGGTTACTGAAAGTTTACAAACGATCGATACTTCCATTTTTTAATTATCATTCATTCTAATGTAATATGTAGTATTGCATTTTCACCTATTAATATTTTTTTTAAATTTAATTTTGATAAATGAATAGTAAATGAAAAGTATTAATTTTTCTTGTAATATAAATTGGTCAAAATGTAATATTCATAACATTACGAAAATCAATAATTAGGAAATAGAAATATCGATTGTTTGTAAACCTTCTATAACCCACCCGAGGATTTCTGCCAAGTCATGACGTTCAAAACGGAAGATTCGTCTTTATGAACTGTATAATATAGTTTAAGCCCCTGAAGAGGCGTCTAAGAACGTGAAACTATTTGGGAAATAAATAAGTGTTTTTAGAATGGTTGACATGTATTTATGACTTCTCGCCTTCTATCAAGAAGCAAACCCCAATAATATATAAATGTTATTTATTAATTATAAATATTTTATTTGGTTGTGGTTTTTTATCCCACGAAAATTTTAAANAAACAATTATTGAGAGGGAATAGAAAATAAAAAACTATCTGTCCCAGCCAGGAATCGAACCTGGATCTCCTGCTATCCGGGCCGGCGTGCTTAGCCATTACACCACCAGCCATTACTCCTTCGAGTTTAAGACAAAGGTGCAATGGTTAAGCACGCCGGCCCGGATAGCAGGAGATCCAGGTTCGATTCCTGGCTGGGACAGATAGATTTTTGTATTCTATTCCCTCTCAATAATTGTTTATTAATTATAGTTTGTCGATTCGATAGTTAATGGAAATAGTAATTCACCAGGAGATTTCTGCGAAACAGTATAACCTCCTCTAACATCATGTAAGATCTACTTATCCAAAAAAAAAATGATCTGAATTATCGGCCGAAAAAAAACTTTGAGGGGGTTGGGTTTGGAGGGCGAAACCCCTGCGATATTGCACTAAAACACTGACTCAGCTTTGAAAATCCGTCTTGGTCGTCTGTCATGGAAGATTCACCCAAAAAAGCACATAATGTCTCTTAAAGAGGGAAAAAACAGTGAAAATATATAGTTGGCATGATGAATTTCAATTATGCTTATGGAGCACAATCCCAGCAGTATAGTCATATTAGGGGAGGCGGTGGGTGTTCGTACGTCAGGGAGACAGGTGAGTATTTTTCACTTAAATGATGGCGGAGAGCTTGTAGCCGGGACGGGAATGTATGGTCCTCTAGCTTGGCGATGCGGGCGTAACACACCAGCTTACTCTTCCCGTCACGAGGGAGTAGAAAACCACTCATATAAACACCTTGTGCACTCTCTAGTCTATATGAATATGTGTGTGTCGGTCTGTCTGTCTGTACTCGATAGATAAACCAAACCATATATCCCATTGCCGTGAAAAACTTGGAAAAGTTTTAGGTATATTTCGAATTTTAAAAAAAATTCATAGTTGGGGAGTTCTAGATGCTTCCGATCAAAAATCTCAAAAATATAATAAAATAATATTTAGTATTCACCATCAATCATCAAATATCAATAATTTTATGATGATATTTAATAATTATAAAAAGAATGTTCAATTGAAATACGTTTTCAATATTGTAAAATATCACAAGTGAAGAAAATTTTTTGTTCTACTATCACCAATGTATATCTATGTTTTGTACATATGTTATATTCAAATGACATATAAGTAGGGATAATTTTATTGTTAGTTTTAATTTTGATGTACTGTATACATTTCATCATTAATAAATTAGATTTGAGGTATCAAAACTGGCTTTTTGTTCAAACACGGCAACGAGAGAACGGGTACAGCAAGTAAACAATATTTTGATAAAATCTTTTGCTATGTACAAAAAATGTATACTTCAATTTTATTATCCTTCATTCCTATTTAAATAGAAAAAAATTTAAAAATAAACATTTAAACATTTCGCACACCCTGTAAAGGCGTCTTCAGAGCTGAATGGAGAATGAGCATGTCTATGGATATCTTTTTACCCTGGAATAATGAATTACGTGATTTGATTTTTTTAACATTTCGCTATTAATTATAATAAAATAAATTTTATTCTTTGTAACACTTCATGTATGTCAGAGGTTACGCAATTCACTGATCACATTCACTAAACTGTTATTAATATAGTGGCTAATAAAATTCATTTAAATCACTTTGTATAGTTTGCAAGCTGTAACAGTTTTCAAGCTCCTTAAAAAAAATTACTGCAATTTTAATATTAGTAAATAATTCTTAAATTATAATAAACTATACGCAATTTACACCATGTCTCAAAATCAAGTATTTCATTTTAATGAATTATAATATTTATGGAGATACGTCAGCTTGGTATCTTTGACACCTTTTACTTGTCACTGTAAGCAGCAAGCCAGAAAAAAAAGCCTGGTCCACAGATAACAAAGAAAAGAAAGGAGTGCGGAAATGAAGCTAAGAGCAAGAATCCAATAGCCATTGGAATGTCTTTTATCTTAAGATCCGAATAAAACACTCTCTCCATTACAAGACCGACAGAGCAAACAGAAAATTAATTAAAGATAAGACAGGATGAGAATTAAAGAAGTAGACGATCACAAAAGTGTAAGAGAGAGAGAGAGAGAGAGAGAGAGAGAGAAAGAGAGAGAAGGAAAAGAGAGTGAGGAATGGGGGAGGGGGGAGGGGAAATTATAATTTATTTAAAATTTTGCCTATTGCGAATAAAATGAATTTCAGCTCAGTGCCTACATCTTTTGTTATTCTAAATATAATCGTAAATTTTATATCTAATTTTATATGAGTATGGTTCATTAACCCTTAGTTATATCCTGCAAAGAGATCATTTGAGTTAGTGAGAGCGGATATGTCTTAAATGAAATCGACTTTGATTTGCTGTTTTTTTTTGTTTTTTTGTTTTTGTATTTTAACTTTAAATACGGGAGCAAAATTATAAAAATCTAAATGAACAAATACCGAAATGATTTAACTAAATTGAAATTTAGAATGCGTCTTTTACTGGGTTATTAACACGATAAAATAAATACACGAGGTAAAATTATAGGGGTAAATTAAATATAAACTTTGAAGCAGCTATACTAATCGTCCTAGATTTTTTTTTATATGATGTAAGTGCTGAAATCGTCATGTTTCTCATACTTTTTGGTATATTTAAATTATTTGTTACTGAAATAAACGATTTTTCAATTAAAATCATTCGATTAACTTTTATATTTTTTTTTGCAACATTTTCAGCTAAAAAATTATACAAAATACATATTGAAATTAAATATTTGAGGAAATATAGAACTCAGTAAAATTCCTCAGTTAAGTATTACAGTACACATACCATATAATAGTCTAACACAAAAATATTTATATTCAATCTTCAAATTATGACTGTGTATAAATATCTGTCATAAATGGACCCAAGAAGTAATTTATTGAAGTTCAAATAATTAATTCGGTTTATCTTTTTTAAAATTGGGCAATTATTTATGGATGTACAATTTAAAAAGAAAATTTTGTTTTATCTTTTAAAATTTTGGACCTGTGAAGAGTTAATGAAATATTTCAACAACTTTGCTATGATACAAAAATGAGTCGCATGATTTTCTCTTGGATACTGAATTATATGAGATAAGTAAAG
This sequence comes from Oncopeltus fasciatus, assembly GCA_000696205.2. Taxonomy (NCBI): domain Eukaryota; kingdom Metazoa; phylum Arthropoda; class Insecta; order Hemiptera; family Lygaeidae; genus Oncopeltus; species Oncopeltus fasciatus. Next base: position 252,668 of record KZ807935.1, read on the forward strand.
AAGTGGGATGCTGGCGGTGTAGTAGTTAGCTTGCGTGACTCGCATGCTAGAAGTCTTGGCTTCCTGTGGTTCTTCTTCCTCAACTATTACTTCCAAAGTTCCCTGTCAGGTAACGCTTCAGTCACGGCGCTAGTGTACTAGTGGGAGGTTAGAGTACTTTCTCTTGAAGAAAACTTGCTTTGCCCTGGTTATGAAAATACCCATGAAAATTGGACGACGGAAAATTAGCTCCATCAGTCTAAAAGTGACAACTCATATAAGAAGGTAAACCCTACTTATAAATCACAGGTCTTCCAAAGTAAATAGGGGTAGGGACCAGGACTGATCATGATGCTTGTGGAAAAATTAGCCCACCATGAACTCAAGTATGTGTATAAGTGTGTTTAAAGCAGGTATAGATCTCTTAGGTAAGCACATAAGTACCACTTTAATCAGCTGAAAGTCCCTCGGGTCTATAAAGTTAACCGAAAAAAAAAAGCTGTTTTAATTACGTAACACAGAAATATACAAATGATCCGCCAAACACTTTTGACTCTATTTCCACGACTCTGGTAAAAGTTATTGTACTTCGTAGAGGTGAAATAGTATTAAAGTTAACTCTTTGAAGAGCTGTTTGTGTCTGGAGGTACATTTAATATCGGCCATCCAACCCACTATGTGTCATAAGCAATTCCAAATAAACTTACTTCTTTCAATAAGATATAAAGTAGCATGTTCCGAATCTCCTCTTGTCTTCTCCCCGAGGAATCGCTAACTTTCCAACATCTTGAGGAGTAAACCTTAGTCTCTCTCTCTCTCAAACTAGCCACGAAATTACCTCCAACCACCCCAAAGATAAAATACCTGGTCAAATTTAGGAACCAATTCCTGCGAGATTTATTACACTTTTGGAAGCTAGATGAGCTGGAAGATTCCAGATAACTAATAGGAATTTCAACTTAATAAAACTTGCTCGGAAAATATATCCTTTTTTTTTATAAACTTTTATTTATTTATTACATTCTGTTAAATTAAAAAAACATTTTGTAATTTGATTGCAATGAAATTAAAAATGACATTCAATGTCAATCACATGAGGAGAGACACCACTCTCAAATTATTATGTCCCTAGGAGGTCACGGGGCCATCTTCGTTTGAGTCGACAGGGAGGGTTGTAGGGGTTGGAGTTGGAAGACATGGTCTGTGCCAGTGGATTAGGATGGTATGGCAGTTTACTGTGGAAAAGGCTGAAGCGGAAAGAAATTAGATCCTGAACAAAAAGAATATTAAGATCGTGATGAAGGGAAGAATTGGATAAGTAATAGGAAGCATTTGCAATTATTCTCAGGGTTTTGGATTGAAAGGACTGGATTCTTTGGATGTTGGAAGGCTTGGCAGCGCCCCAGATTTCTAGTCCGTAAGTACAAAATATCCTTTTACGGCGGAAAAATGGGGTGGAGAAGCCCTTATAGCAAATCCAGTTTGAATACTATAAAAATAAATGTCATCCAACCCTGAAAGTTCCAGTCATAAGCATTTTCCTTTATAAGTGTCTTTGTAAAAAAAAAATGTTATGGAATATAAGAGGTAAAAAAATTGTTCCAATTTCTATTATTTTCTAATCCTATTTTCATAATTCTGGTGTTCAAATGGTTTTTAAGTAATGCCCACTTCTTCTAAGACTCATTTCATCAATAAGTAATTATCCAATTTTTGCAAAAGTAAACCCAAAAACCAAACATCCGAGCACAACTGAGTGCGTAAGCAATTGGAAATTTAAATGCAACTATAAAGGATCATATTTTCAGCTTATTCAAAGATAGTTTAGAGAGAGGACGTTGGACAGTGGTTCTCATGTTCTTGAAGATGAGTATTATGTAGAAGAAACCTTTGAGCTTATGCTGAAGAAATTAGTCAGGGTTTCGGCCAGCAAGAGAAAAATAAAATACTCAAAAATAGTTGGCTTAATATTTCATTATTTCCGACTTAACTTGTAAGTCATCATCAGGGCGATAGTGCAGAAATAAACTGAACTTTAACTAAAGAGTCCTTCTTTATTCATGGAAATTTAAACTTAAGGACAGGACGTCCTCACTCGTCCTCATGATAGACAGCCCTAAAGATGGCTTACAATGTAAGCTGAAACGTTGGCAGATAATCTTTTTAAAAAATACATCTTTCTTTTGAATTTGTATTTTTTTGTATCTACCTTGACCGTACCCCAACTAAAATCATCTAATAAACTGGACTCTAGTTCTGCAGAACTATTTATCTCTAGCATAATATCGACGGCAAACGAACCTCGAACCATGTTACCTTTGAGATTATATCTGATAAAACATTGTCAGAGACAGAGGTAGGCGTTGCTCTTACTAAAAAATACTAGCATTTCAAGAGTACGGAAATGGAGTGCGGATAAGAGAAGCTTATTGACCTAATCCTTGCCGATCGGAAATTCGCTCAGGATCAAAATAAAACACTTCCTCGTTTAAACGTAAGGTAGGAGTTGGACTGAGAATTAATTAAAGACAGAGCGCGAATTAGAGAAAGGGAAAGAGGAGATGGCTGATAGCAAGACGAGGAGCCGAGAGAAATGATCGAGAGATCCCCATCTCACCCCCGAACCACCCCTCAAGAAGTCTCCCACCCCTCGGCTTATTGAGCCTGCCGGAGGGCTGTAATGGGCCTTATCAAGCGGCATGAGTGAAATTAAACAGAACAGCCTTGGAACTCTGCTCATCCCCCGGCATTTTTCCGCCATATTTTTCTGGAGAGTCACCCCCTTAAATCTCCCCCCCCCCTGGCTCTCGTCACTTCTACCACCCCTGTCTCTTTTACACCGTTTGATTTCATTAATCTTTAGGGGAAGAAATCTGGTGATCGTTTTTGGTCTTAATTTACTTTGAACTATAAAAAAAAGTTATTTTATTTAATTAAATTAAAATCTAAATACAGTTTTAATTCTTGAGACTGGTTTTGTGTTGTGCATTGTGTTAAGCTATTCATGTACGCAATAAAATGTGTATAGTGTAATGTATATGTTCTCTTTTAACGGTTTGTGTAAGTGGCTTTTACATTGAAATACTAATGTATTACTGACTATGTATAATGCATAAATTAAATATATTACTAATCTTATCAAAATTATAATGTATATTTACAATTTTGAAATAAATATTCTACTTTATTTAATGTATTTGTGTGTGTGTGTGTGTGTGTGTGTGTGTGTGTGTGTGTGTGTGTGTGTGTNAAGTAGTTTAAAGGATTCAAACTTGGAATTCCGAACAAGTAAATTTAGTTTTATTATTTAGAATTATACTATAAGATTTAGGGAAGAAAAATGTTTTCCCATTATACCCTGCTAATAAATAACCCCTCTCTTCCCATTATAAATTTAAATAGATTTTACAAATTTTGGAATGCCTATCTAGCCAAAAAGATTGGCATGAAACTCCTAGGCCTACTGGAATTTGTTTCCTACCAACCAGATAGATTTTGGTTTTGATAGAAATCTGTGTTGTGTGTACATGTGTTCTTGCGCATATCTGTGTGATTGTGTGTGTGTGTGTGTGTGTGTGTGTGTGTGTGTGTGTGTGTGTGTGTTGAGCTTACTGTTGATGGATGAAGAGATTAAGGAGGAGGGCGGGTTTAGGGGAAAACTAAATTTAAAATCATAATTTCGTCTTTAATACTAGCATTAAAAATGCTGTGAAATAAAGAAAGAAAATTTGTTCTTTTAAAGTGATGTTCAGAAAAAATATTTTATAATATATATTTAAATGCTGGGTGAGCACTCTTTTTTTTTTAAATAAATAAACAAAATTGAATTTTTATTGAAATACTTGATTAAATTCATCAATCAATAATTATTTTGATAGAATATATTTGAACCTTACATAAAGTATATGTTCAAATATAATAATCTATTGCTTAAATTAAAGAAGATACTATTATCCATAAGATGTGGTGGAGGATTTAATCAATCAAACCACCAAACCACCTCTTATCGGAAATTTATTTTCACAGACAATTGGGGTTTCATCAATGAAAACCAGAGGGGAGTAGAAATCAAACTGAAGAAATCATTATTATTGAGATTTAAATGGAGAGGTTTTGACCGTAGAGATTGGTAGAAAGAAAAATAAACTTTATCCTGGGACTCAAGTTCCCTTGAATAACAAGGTCACAGCTGACAGGATAGCTGATTCTAACCTAGTTGCAATATTAGAAACAAAAACAGAAATAAATAATAGATTAATAATATAAAATATTTTGAACAGAACTATCACAATATTAACAGCTTATTTTACAATAACGAAAATAGAAGAAATAAGTAATTAAAAAAAAAAAGATGTACATGGGATGACAAAACTAGTTGTTCAAAATTAAAACGAGTGCAACGCAAGAAAAATAATAACACTTAAATTAAATTATAAACGATTAAATGCTAGGGAATAGAATAAAAAATCTAACTGTCCCAGTCAAGGGACATATAATAATTAAATTATTATTATAAAATATTTTTTTAAGGTTCGGCCAAGGTACATTAAAAAGAACAATTTAAAAACAATTTTTTTTAATTTACCTGCCCATATTTCGGCTTACATTTTAAGCCCTGGGGGTGATTGACAATATAAGCTAAAACATCAGCAGATATTTAAAAAAACATATTTAATTTTTTTTATATAAAGTTTGACCGATTCCCAACAGATTATATACTAATTATTATTAAGAGTTTCTCAGTTATCCTAGGGCACTTTCAAATCTCTGATGATGACATGGAAATTAAGCTCAAATTCAAAGAAAAAAAAAATTCTCGGTAACCTTATTTTTTATTTCTTTTTCTTTTTTGACGTATTGGCCGATTGACGCCAACAACCCTCTTCGTTGTGTATATGTTTACAGCTAACAATCCCCCTCCCCCCCCCCTCCGGAACAAATAAATAAGAGGATGTACTTACCTTTGCATTGGGCAGAGAGACGTGTCCTAGGTCGTTCTGTACGCCGAAAGGATAGCGGACCTCTTTGGCGACCGGGCCTCTGGAGTTCGCCCGGCTGGTACATGGCCTCATCCCAGCCGCCTCATCCCCATCACCTGGAACACGAGAGGGCTCTGGTTTAGCCGTCGGAGGGATGTAGGGAGACACACACTGCAAGACATTCAGGGAGGGTCATGATGCGTGGAGAAGATGGAAATGGACACAGAAAAGAAAGATCTGTGCAGGTAGTAAACAACACAAGCATAGAATTTCCATCTAGCTAAAAAAATAGAGTATATTAAACTTAAGAAAATTCCAGGGTGTTCTTAAAAATTTAGTGAAGAATCAGGAATATTAATAAATTTATCAAGGGGAATCTAATTAAAAGAATCTTATGCAATAGCTCTAAGCAAGGTGGTTGACTATGAATGAGGTCACTCAACTCTTCTAACTACACTCCTAAACAAATTACAAAGGCATTTTCTTTTTTTTTTACAAACCATATGCAATAAATTGACACTTAGTATGATTAATATTTTTTTAAATTATATTTTTTGCTGATGATAGTGAAGATACAATAGTTTAATTCAATTAACTCTCTTTGTAAACCTTCAATTCGTTTTGATAATGAATATGTAAAATAAGTTCGCTGAAATTACAAAAAATTTAAGGATCTTTAATTTCAAAATTTAGATCCTTACTAATTTCCTTGTACAAATCTTAAGTATCTTTCTTAAAATATCAGAAAATTCCATACATTTGTTATATTCAATAAAGTTTTTTGCAAAACAATAATGGTATGAAAGGTATAAGCGATTTGAAATTTGTCTTCCACAAACCAACGGCCTCCCCCCCCCCCCCCCCCCCC
>KZ807935.1:266522-277281 GCA_000696205.2 Oncopeltus fasciatus
ATATATATATATATATATCTATCATGATAATATTGTAAAATCAGGCTAATTTATTTAATTTATGTGGTTGTTTCTTTTAAAATATCACAATTAAATTACTCCCTCCCCTACTAACCTTTGGATACTGATGGCAAGAAGATCCAAGAAATGAATAACAGTTTAAGCTCTGGATACATATAGTTTTTTCATAGTTTGCTTTTTAAAATATAGATATGTTATGATACATTATTTTGGGTACATCATATAGCAGCATCATTACAGCAGGATCAGTTAAACGTTAAAATACATTAAAAAATAATATACAAATTAAATTATTGAATTTTATCTTAACTGAATAAAATTTATTCGGGTAGTAACCATTAGGAAATATTATGCAGAGAAGAACATTCCATTTCTAGATACCAATTTCAGCCTAGGTGGACAACCATACATGCTCCTGAATAAGTGGTTCTTTGCATAAACTTTAATTCATGCCTACACAAGTAAGCAAAAAGAAAAATGTCCTACCTTTCAGGAAGGGGGTGCAAGGGGTGTAAAATAATGAGAGGGTGGTGGTAGGGGGTGAATCGATCCTCCCCAGTGACCCGTATATAGGGAGGAACCACGTGGTGGACTTCTCTGTTCCTTTCTATCCTAGCTGACTGTATACCCATTTCCAGCTATGTAATCCTCTAAAGATATACTCTGTTATTTTATATATAATTATTATGTATGATAATATTATTTATATTTTTATAAATAAATAGTTTAAAATTAACCTAATCTCACCGAGAGAGTTTAAAATTTGATTTGTGTTTTTACTAAGTTATAAATATTCACATATTGTTGGGGTTTGTAAATTGCTATGGATTCATATTAAGCAGTTTAATTCTGTTTACAGTATTACTGCAGTGAGTAAAAAATCTAAATTATTTAAATAAATACCAGCTATTTGGTTGTATACTCCAAAAGCATAGATAAATCCCCACTTCTAGCTGCTTGATTTCTCTGAGAAATTAATAAAATATATTCTATAATAAATTAATATGTGTTAAGTTCCATTACTTTCAAATAAATATAACGGCTGTTCAATTTAAAAAAAAAATGTTTTCTACCCAGGCTTGAGATTTAAGGTAATCCCCTAATTCATTCATATTATTACTTTATTGTGTGATAATCACTAAATTTTTTTTTTAGTGTAAACATTTAAAATTTCTTATATTACAAACTAAATAGCTATTATGCTAGATAAAACAGAAAAAATTTGAACTAATACTTTAAATTTTAAATTGTAGGTTATCCCAATTTATTTCTATTGGTCCGATTTTTCTGAATTATGAACTTTATCTTTCGTTTTGGATAGTTAAGTGCAAGGGCTTGTGGGACCAGGATTTGAACCCAGGACCGTTGGAATTTTTATGGAAAAAAAAAACAACAACATTATCACAAATTTAGAGTACGCAACATGCATATGATTCTATGAGAAGGTAACAGGTAGTTTCAAATACTTCTAAAAATTAAGACTATATTAGAAATCTGCTTTGTATTCTCTGCTAAAGTGTGATTTTTTTTAAGGATTCTGAAAGTAATTTAATCTTTAACACACACACATATATATATATATATAGTTTTTTGCAATCAAATTCAGTATTCAAGCTTTTTTTAATTTTGGGAAATAAATTGCTCGTAATTGATCGATTAAAATTATATTACTATCATGACTATAGCATGTAAGGCATAATCGGTTATTGCTAAAATAATAAATAATTAATTAAAGATAATTTTTCTGTGAATTGACTTTCAATTGTCTACAAGTCAATATTCTATTAAATTCAATTTATTTGCACAAGAATAGAGATTTTGCAGAACAATAATGGTATGAAAGGTATAAAAGATTTGATAATTTTCTCAAACTAACCAACCGTTTTCTCCCCCCCCCCTCAACCAACGAAAACGCTCACAACAAATTACCGGAATAGATTTGGTTAGTTTATATTATATTATGTTTAAAGCCTACGNATATATTTAATTGACGGTAATGATACCGGTAATTGACCGATTAAAATTATATTACTATTATGACTACAGCGTTTAAGGCAAAATCGGTTATTGCAAAAATTATAAATAATAAAGTAAATATATTACTTATCTCAATTAAATTTGTATTTTTTACAAGTCAATATTCTATTGGAAGTAAATTAGGCACGAAAATAAAGGTTTCTTTTATTTCTATATTTATCTAATCAGAAAATTCCAACAATTATAAACATCGAATATTAAATGTATATAATTATTCTCCGTTTATTCATTGTTTTTATTTTATTAAGTCCAAAGAGAATGTGAAAATTGAGAGATAAATAAAAGAAGAATTCTCAAAGCGTAAGTTCCTAAAAGCAGGTAGTTAAATATTTTATCAAAATTCTAAAGGTAGGGATGAGGGGGTACACACAGGATTTGAATAAAGCATTTCATTATCCCATCGTGGGCTAAGACCCTCTCGCTGCCTCTAATTCAACATATTTTCTCTCTCCCCGCCCATTCTCTCTAGGGCTGTGTGCACGGAAAGCCCCCAATAATACATTACCTCCCGGATTTGGCAGTACTTTATGCAAAGCCACCTTAGACGAGCGCCATCTGCCTTCACACTCAACTCGCAGTGGGAGTAGGAACACAAATTCGCCCAGAGGGGAAGAGAAAGATACCTTCTAACGGGACAGAACTTTCTCAGTGCAGGTCAGGCCGCGGCGGGGAATTTGTTAACGCGATTCGCCAACAGATGTCGCTCAAAGCTGAGTTAGTCAGAATTTGCATAGAATTTATTTTATAATACCCTGAGAACTTTATAATCTGCACTGAACTTTCCTTCGCTTAGTGTAAGTTAAATTACGTAGAGAACATATTTCCTTTCATTTTCCGAGAAGCAATGGCAAAAATACGAAAATAACCATACAAGACGTCGGAAACAAGAAAAATTCCAATAATAATGGACATAACAGGATAATTAACAACGTAACAACGTTTGTCCTCTACTCCCCCCTCCTACAGTCTAGAGTATGTCTGAAACTGATATTTCTTTTACCTTCAGTGCTTAAACAAATGATCAAAATTCCTTAAAATGAACAGATCTCTTCGGCCTTAGAATGTGACGATCGCTATAACTATTTCAAACTTTCTAGATGAAATGTTCGAAATTCTAACTCTTTTCATTCGGGTTGAAGCAAGAAAATATTAAACGAAAAATGGGGGTGAAAAAAAAATTAGTATAAAATAGATAAAATTAATCAATAACATGTATCAATCATCAGTATTTTCGCACTGTGTTTTTTTTTTTCACAATTTCAAATGTCTTTTTTTTATCGTTAAATTAACTGTGAGGCGACATTTGAAAATTCAAATCTAAATTCGAAAAGTGAAGAGAATTATTAGAGTAATTGAGTTTATATGTTTTGATATGTGTTGCATGTACGTGTGTGAGGGAGAGTACATACACACATGTACACGGATACAGTGGTTGGCGTGCGTGATTCTCATACCAGAGTTACTGATTTTCTCAATTAGCTCCAGAGCTCCTCACTAGGGTGGGCTATAGTCTCGTATTTGTGACTCCTGGTGGAGGACGGGTAAACTTCCACCTGAGTGGTGACTGGTGACTTATGGGTGTGGAAAAAACGATGAAAATATATAATCCTCCCCCCCCCCCCCTTGTCCCCCAGAAGGAAGGGATCCGTCAAATTACGGGTGGCAATTCATCTGAGAGAGGAAACCCCTACAGAAGATTACAGATCTCCCCTCAGATTAAATAAGGGTTTCGAATAGGACTCATCTCCCTGTTTGTGAAAAAAAGACAAAAAAGAGATTGTGATCCGCATTTAGTATGAGTACAAATGTGTACATACATATTTGTAGTTTCAGTCATTTAGCATGTTTTGAATATTCTATTTTTTTTCCATACAATTCAATTATTTATCCCCCTGTACATTTAATTATACCAATTAATAACTAATATGACACTATAATCAGCTTTATTACATGATGTATTAAACGGAGTAGCGGAGTTTAAATAATAAAAAATGCAAATTTTAGGGGACCTAAGTTCACTATATATAGAATTTCATTACTATAATAATAGTGAAATATTCATTAAATTTGAAAATAATTTACTGGTTTTGATTTTTTGTTCTATAAGTACATTTGTTCATATATGGATGAATTTAAAATAAACTAGCCTGCATGTGGTGAATTTTTTATAACTAATACCATACGACTTCTAGAAAAGCCATAAGTTTTTAGGGTGAAATGATAAAAATTGGAAGAAACTTAGCAACAAAAATGTAGGATTAAGTATGGAAGTATCCCAAGTATGAAGTTGAACAAACCTTTTTGTTAGCAAACATCTAACCCAGAATAAAATTAGGTACTGCTAGAAATTAAAGTCAAAATTAAATTAAAATATTTTGTCTTTCTCAGAAAGAAAATATCTATGGCTTATGTCGGAAATATTGGATAGTTAAGNTTCCTAACTCAAATTTACAATAGCATCCTCAGAACCACTCATTTCCCTACCCAATGGAAACACTCACGCATTATAGTGATCCCGAAACCAAATAAACCTCTAACCTCTACCAGTTCTTGAATTTTTATTAAAATATATTAATATATTGCTTTTATTAAATTATGCTTCTGTCTTTCAACAAAATAGTGATTTCTACTTATTAGGATTTCTGAATTTAATTATATGAATTGTAAGTCAAAAAATAATCAGTTGGAATAACTAAGTATTCGGCTGATTCTGAAAGATTTTCTAACTATATAATGTTTAAATGTTTTATATAAATACGGGGATTTTTATTGTGAAAAATCCTGAAAGGAAAGGAAATATGAATTATTGCCCCAATATATTTCTGTGTCCTTGAGGAAATTGCAGGTATTGTAGCCAACACAAAGGATCCTATACTCCAGGCTAAAGCTCTTTCTTTTATATATTTATCTGTAGGCAAACTATAATAGTCGAATGTTTTCATTAATTTTTAAAGAAGAAGTTGGAATTTAAAATAAAAATAGTATTTTTATTACTTATTTATTTACCAGTTTGATGCATATAAAAAAAAAAAATTTTTCTCACAAACCTCAAGCTTGATTACTTGTAATTTTTATATTTTTTTGTATTTTTTTATTTTATTATTATTATTATTTGTTAGCCAGACTTTCAACCACCTAGAGTCATAGTGGGAGGGACCATCTACAGATGCCATTCATTATGAAACTTCCAAGGCACAGGAATAGGTTTTATTTTCAAGTTAAAGATTGCCCTGGGCGGGATTTGAACCCGCAGCGCCAGAGTTTCCAAACTCCGCTCGGGTATCTATCTTCCAGGATCCGTTCGATACCATATGCGATACTGATGCCCCACTTTTAATGATGAATGGATGAGAAGAAAATTTCTAATGCAATTATTGACCAATGAAGGTGTTTATGAGATAGAAAATATCCATTAATAGATTTTTTGTAAGAACTATATTTGAGGCCATTTTTTCTTTTTGCCATTCTTTATTGTTGTATTTTATCTTTAATCTTTTTGCAATTAGTCTGTCAGAAAAAATTTATTTTTACTCATTTTTTATTGGCCATATGTTTTATTATTTTCTCTACATTTTTATATGGCTGGTGATTGGTTAACATAATGTTGTTTAGTTCTGCACTCTGAGATGCGACCATAAACCTCCCTCAGAGATCTCTTCTTACATCAATATTGTGTGTATTGCATTTCAGTCCTGATGATGACTTACAAGAAACGTTGGTAATAATAAAATAATATACTAACTATAACGATTATTTACAATTATAAATTATCGGGCTTCTCTATAATCCCTCATGTCCCGAAAATTAAGTTTTTACAACCAATTGCAATAGGAACCCTAAAAACAAAACTGGCTTATATTTTTTAAAAGAAAAAAAGTCCCACCCAACCTCCTAAGTAAAATTTGAAATTTTCATTAATATTCGTCAGTTTAAGAAGTTAATGGAGTATAAATGATGCAAACCACAGAATAACATAGATTATAATGACATTTGAAGTTAGCTATTATCACTTTAAAAAAAAAGAAATGCATAAATACCGAATTAAGCAATATAATATATATATATATATATCCTCCATTTAAGGATTGGTGAAAATTTGTTAAAATTTTCAATGGGTACATCATGGAACTGACGTAAATTTATTGATATTCTTTAGGATATAAATCCTTTATACTGCAGACATCTCTACGCATCCTAATACCCTTTTAGCCCTCTTTGCAGATGACAAAGCGATCCTCTCCTCCTATCCTGATTCCAAAACCGCTTCTAACACTATACAAAACCATCTTGAAGCTATTCAGCAGTGGTGCAGTAAATGGAGAATTAAAATAAATTAATCAAAATACGTACAAATAAATTTTCAACTAAAAAATGAATCTCCTGATAATGTTTCATACAATAACATCCCTATACCTCTCTCAGATTCAGTCCTCTACCTTGGGTTCCACCTTGACTCACGACTCAACTTGAATGAACATACTAAAATCAAGCGACAAGAACTCAACAGACGCCACGGACTCTTATACAGCCTTATAAATAGGCGCTCAAACCTCAAATTAGAAAATAAACTGACCATCTACAAGACCGTGATACGACCAATCTGGACCTACGGTGCAGAAATGTGGGGTGCCGCTAAGCCTTCCAATGTCCAACGAATACAATCCTTTCAGTCCAAAGCCCTAAGAATAATTGCTAACGCTCCATATTATGTGTCCAACTCTACCCTTCATCACGACTTTAAGATTCCTTTTGTCAAAGACCTTATCTCCACCCGCTTCAAAATCTTCCATGGTAAACTCCAATTTCCTCCCAATCCACATGCCTAATCCCTGGAGTCGGACTCCAATCCTCAAAATCCTCCTCGGCGACTAAAACGGAGATGGCCTCGCGACCTCTTGGGCCTCAATGCCTAAACCATTTGGGAGTGGGGTCGATGGGCCCCTTCTCCCTGCACAGTGATGACCATTCATTTGTTTTATTGTTGACTTTTTTTTTTTTTCTTTTATTATATTTATATCTTCCTTATATATGTATATTTTTTTNAATCTCTTTGTCTTAGGACTGGCTTTATTTCTTCGGCGTCCCTTGTGGTTAAGAAGAATACATTTATCGTCTTACAAGAGTTAATTCGGATTTGGTTTCATCAAGTATTCTTCCCGGCTAAGTTTTCATCTTCTTTTCTTTCACTCCTACTTGGTTAGACATTTTCCAAAATGAGAAAAGTCACAAAAAAAAAAATACCAGAAAGATTGTTATCTGGGGATTTAAAACAAGTTGATTCTCACTTCAATCCTTAACACAACTTTTATCAAATATATTCTTCATTTTAAGGTATAGATAATGTTATTTTATTGGTTTATAATTTGGTAAACCAGTAATAAACGTTTGTCACGCAGGAGCTGCGATACTAAGCAGTCTTCCCAAATTTCATTAAAATGCCTTTATATAAGAATAAATGACTTGTTTGATATTAAAATACGAAGAAAGCAATACATTAAAAGTTTAAATAATAAAGGCACTTAAGAATATTTGGGAAGAAAGAGTGGTGGAAGCGCTGAATTTTTGAATTGTATACAATTTTTAATTAATTAATTTTAACTTTAATACTATTTTTTTTGTATAAATTACGAATTTGTTATGAACATAAAAAATAAATTGAAGATATATCTTTTTAACAGTGAAGAAAACATAAGGCATATTATTACGTTTATAAATGTTGGTCTTGCTCTAAATATCTTCTCTTTGTCATCTGATTTCTGCTCAAAAATAAAATTATTAAACAGACAACAACAACAAATAAACAACCTCAGTACAGAATTAAAATTATGGGGCTCACCAAATTCTCGAAGTTGCATTCCTAAATATTTTACTAAGCATGCATTTTCAGAAAATGTTTATATAACCTAAATGGCAGAATATTAACTTAACACCTATGGAGAGCTAGAAATGTTTTCTAAATGTTAGAAGTTAGTATATCAATTAATATTTGTCCTGCTCTAAAATTTCCTCTAAATCATCTGATATCAAGTAAAAAATAATTTTAACAAAAATTAAAACATAATATAGAATGTTTACAAATACAATGAATGAACACCCCACCCTTTTAGTCAAGCTTTTGAATATTTTTTATGATCAGTATTCCTAAAAATGATATTGAATATATATATATATGTAAAAAATAATATCCACGGAAATGAGCAAATAAATTTTACCAAAATATACAAAACCAATCTCTTGGCTAATTTTGAATGTCCAATCCGACAACAGGGACATTGATCTCATGGGTATTATATTTAATGATTTGGAATTAAATTTTAATAAAACAGATGCTTTTTTGGGACTTAATTTCAACTATTTTAGCGGTCATCGTTGAAAGAGTCATTAATAATTATAATGTAAATTATAGTAGTTTTTTCTCAATCTAATTTATTGTAAGAATTTAACTTCACAATGAATTTTAGGACTATTCAATAGAATAAGTATTTTTTTAAAAGAGCTTCCGATAACATCATAAGAAACTGGTCCTTCTTTTCACCGATTAAAAAAAAAAAAAACAGTTTAACATAAGTAGACAAACAAACTTAGCGTGTGACTGTTATTGTAATAACTCCATAACATGTAACAGTTACACCTGGGTGGCATTCAAGATGGCTGCCAATATGTAGCCTGTCTACGTTCCCTCTCGCATTTTTTTGGAGTTCTAAGATGTGTCTCCGGCTGTTATTTTTGTAAATCAATTATCTACATACAATAAAAAAAATATAAGTCCAATATTTAATGACGTGTACAAGAGTGCAGCAGAAGAATAACTGTTACATGTCTTAAGTAGCAATAACATTCAGCGTTTTTTTTTTTTTTTTTGTACTCATAAAAAACAATATCGAACAAAAAATAACTTTATACACTTTTTATGCCAAACAAATTAGTGTAATAATACTTGCATAATTTAAAAATTTATTCAACGTATTCCTTAAATAATGTACTTTTAATGTATTTTCAAATTTAAAATATCCAAGAAAATTATTAAGTTAATTTCTTTTTATTGCCCTGAAATATCGGAGTACCTAACAGAATTTTATTTTAAATATTCCTTCCATGTTGCAGGTCAATGCAGCGGAAGGTATACCCTCCTTCCATTTATGCGAAATCTTCGAGGGCAAACCTGCAGACATCCGATATGCAGTCCCGGATTACGTCCGGAGGAAAATACTCTGTCCCAGGTGTGAAACAGAGGCTTCCTGTCGGATTTCCAATTCAAAAATAGGAGAGCGCAGGATCTCAGGGGGTTATTGGAGGTGCAGGGAGGAACAAAACGAAGTGTTCTACAATTCAGAGAGGTCGAGGCTGGCTCTGTACCAGAAGGGGAGGAATGAGTGGGGAAAAGTATGCACAACGCCTTCGCACATAAACTTGTAAATGTATGCGTTAGAAATGTATGCGTTATACTGGCCTGAAACACACTCGTCCCGTAGAAATACATACAAAAGTCACTGTTCCCTGGTAGGCATTAGTTCCAATAGATTTTGTTGTAATAAGTCATTTCTACGCACTCGAATCTCATACATGGGATAGATACGGAATGGTGCAGCATACGTAAAAAGTATTATTACATTTTAAAATGAAAAGGAAAATAAATTATTAAGTTTTTTTTAATTATTATAATCTGCCTCATAAATTATTCGAGTTTATCAGATGTTTCGAACCCTACTCAGGAGAAATTAAACACATCGTAAGTTGTTTTTTTAATAAAAAAAATTAAACTATAATAATTTGTATTTGTTTCCTATTTAAGTTTGCTAATAAGCAAATTGAGAGTGGTGTCATTGGTCACCTTCTCTCCTCATGTGATTGTCATTGAAAGTCATTTTTACTATTATTGTAATCAAATGAAAAAATGTTTTTATTTTTAACTGAATGTAATAAGTAAATAAAAGTGTCTAAAAAAATAAGCAAATATAGTTATAAATTTTAATATTTAAAAAAAAAAGTTTAACTGTGATACAAGATTTATTCAATATTTTCCACTAAATTTATTAATGCATCTCTGATGAGAGCTTATCTTCATTGAAATAAACTATATGTAAAACTGTAAGATGTATGTAAGACTGTAAAAGAATGGAAAACAAGGATAACAATTACTTATTTATTATTTTTAAAAAGAATTCAACATTTTTTTTCTATATGAGATTTAGCATTTGAAGTTTTAAAAATAGTTAAATAAATTATTTTATTATTATTATCGAGTCCGGCCTGAGCCGTGTTACTGTTAACAACTAGATTAGTGCTCTCGTGTTTTCAATTAATTTTTAGTGGTTACTCCTCATTATTATTGAAAATGTGAGTACAGTTCGCTTTCTAAGACTTGTGTGCACAAAACTCTCAAGTTTGGTGAAGTTTGGAAGCTTACCTACGCTGCAATTCAACGTGTAAGTTGAAGTAATTTCAATACATAGAAGTGCCATATTACCTGTAGTGCGTTAGGTTCAGGCCTGTCCTCTCCCCACTACCCAGGCTCGTAGTGGGAGCGGAGAGAAGCCAAGTACCGGCGGCCATCCTATCTCACTCAGTTACAGGAGTAGCTGAGGGGCTACCGCCTTAGACTCTCAGTTCAGTTAAGCTAGGTTCGTAGCTCGGTCGACTTCACTTTTTTTTTTTTTTTTTTTTTTTTTTTTTTTTTTTTTTTTTTTTTTTTTTTTTTTTT
>KZ807935.1:305225-327281 GCA_000696205.2 Oncopeltus fasciatus
TTTTTTTTTTTTTTTTTTTTTTTTTTTTTTTTTTTTTTTTTTTTTTTTTTTTTTTTTTTTTTTTTTTTTTTTAGTGTTAGCCTGAACCACATAGGGTCATGGAGGAAGGGGCTATCTACAGGTTTCCACCCCATTTTAAACACCCATGGCTCAGGACAAGCTTCTATATTATAAATAAAAGATTGACCTGGGCGGGATTTGAAGGTGATTTGAGGATTGCGAGACCCGTACGGATCCCCTGAGCTAGCCTGGTGCCCCTATTTACAATATTTACAGTTGTTTGTTTTTTTCTATTATTATTATGAAGAGTTTGCAATGAGAAGGTCACATGGCCATTTCCTAGCCAAAGTTAAAGTTAATTTACGGTTTAATAGCTTGTAAAGTTGTCTAAATCTCATATTTAGTTCGGTTTTTTTTTTTTTTTTGTAAGTGTTTCATGTTAGTCAGGAGTCAAGATGGAATCCCAGGTACGCAGTCGGAAGATGGGATAGGAATTTCATTAAAGTAAATTCTGCCGGGTTGTTTCTTCCTTAGTGTGAACGTAACAGGACAGCATTTGCCTTCGTTGACCTTAATGCGCCAGCGCTGGCACCATCGCTGTATGTCCATTAGATGCCGTTGGATATTTCTGCTGGCAGTATGTGACTCGTCATCAGAAGAAAGGATTGCTTAGTCACCCGCAAAGATTGCAAGGAGTCTTGAAGGATGAGAGGGGATATCGGCAGTGTATAGGATGTAAGGGATGGGGTCAAGCAAACTACCTTGTGAACTCCCACTTTCACTTGGTAATATCTGGGCTAATCTAATACTTGTCAGAGACTGAAGATTTTATCAGATAGATAGGACACAGAAATTAAATAAATCATTTTTGGTTGAAATTGGATGGGGAAGAGGAGAACTTGGGGGAAGAGCAAAATTTCCGAAAGCATTATCGCAAATTTTATTATTTTTATTTTATGTTCTATTAAACTTTACTTCCCTTGTACCCTGATATATTCTACTGGATATTCTTGTACACTTGGAAGAAAGAAAGGGTAGAACTCTGTTATCAGTTTGTTTCAACTCCTTCTAAAGCCCCCTCATGCTTTAATAAAATGGGTAAAACTTCTAAGGGTGAGATAAATAAGTAATAGCAGACTACTTTCAAACAGATTACAAGTAACAAAATAAAACTTATCTCAAAGAATTTCACATTTCTTTTTTTCAGGACATACATACATGTTGTTATCACTTATTTATCTTTTCATAATGAACAAATATAAATTTTTGCTTATTGTTCTTGAAATAAAAGGCAACTTTTATTGGGAAAACTGTAATACGTCTGACCTAACTTTTATTTATGTACATATCTGTCATCGAATTACAAGATGTTTAGAAACAGAATATAATACATAAAGATTTATTTAAAAAAAAAAAAAAAAAAAAAACCTTAATTAGACACAATCAAATATAATGATTAACATAAAAATATTGACTAACCGATCTCAATTTACGAACCTGATTGCAAGAGCTGCATAATCTAATCAGATTATTCCGGGTTCATTAAAGGTTTATATAAATAAAAGTAAATGGCTAAATTGTTCGATTTATAGAACAATTTAATCATTAACTCTAAAATGAAGATTAAAGATGATGATAAATATGTCTTTATCATTTGTACTTTGGAAAAATTTAAGCCTTTTAAAAAGTTATTTATCGCACATTAATATTTTATTTTATTTTGATACTAAATGAAACGCTTATTAAATTAAATACTTAATAACTTCAAACTTTAGGCAGATACTCATAGTATATATTAATAGAAACAGAATTCAGTATGTAATTTTAAGTGAAAATGTGCAAAATAATTCATTTTTTCCTGAAACTAGATTGGAGGGGAGTTTAAAGGAATATCTTCTTTTGCGTAATATCGTCATTACAAAATTGTTCAGAAAATAGTTATATAACACAATAGTTTTTAAATTTAATTATTAATATGTATGTACTATAAAATTTTTATAGTGGAGAAATTAGGTGTTTTGACCAGAATCAAAAAAATAAAATATTTCAAAATGATTGGATAATTATTATATTATTGCCAACGTTTGACATAACTTGTAAGTAATCATCAGGACTTAAATGCAATACACACGATAATGATGTACGGAGAGATCTCCGAGGTAAGTTTATGGTCACATTTCAGAGCGTAAAACTCAACCATACCTCAAACCATATCATGATGACAATTGTTGTCAAGTAATCCCACACTTAATTAACTACATGAAGCTTAATGGGAGCCGATATATTCCTCATACTCGAGGGTTTGACTCGTAGGTAAGTGCATGGAACTAGAGAGCTTCCACGGTGGTCTAGCTGGTAGCTTGACCTACCGGCAAGTTGGAGGCCCAAGTTCGATTCCCGGCTGAGGCAGTAAGATTTTTCTAGCTCTCTTTACAATTCATGTACCTTCAACTGTATTATATTTTTACGAAAAACGCTTATTACGGTCACTATTTACATACTCTAGACATGTTATAGACAGAGACTGCATAAACCCCACAAAGGAACATATTGAAGCTATACAGCCTAAGTCAAACTAAAGAGCTGTGTTAATTTTATGTGTATCCCTTAACTACTATTCGAAATTGGGCTATTTCCTCGTACTTCCTTCCAGGTCAGTCTAGAGTCAGCTTTTCGATCTTATCTTTTACGCTCAGTTCAAATTTATCATTTACTCTACTGTATCTTTTATAAAACATGGTAAATATATATAGTTTACGCAATTCTTGTGTGAAGGATCTTTTTTCTTTTATTTTTTCACATAAATTAGAGAAAATATTGTAAATTGACCTATTTGGCAGCAATGGCTTATGGAGTTTAGCTGGTTTATTTGTGGTCTCCTTTGTTTTACTTTGAAGCGTGCAGTCTGACTCCAACCACCCCATTACTCTCAAAGATACGGTCCAGATGCAGTAGAATTCCTGTATTTATCTCTTAGGAGTAACTATTTTCAAAAACAACCACTTCCGAGTTAAGATTAGAGTTGAATAGATGAGGAGGAAAACCTGAGAGATTCTTTGAGAGAACATTTCCCTATGATCTGATGTGTTGAGGGCTGTGGAATCCCAGCTGAAATGTCCACTCCTAAGGATTCATTTAAGCACAACGAGGTTAGGTCTTTTATAAATACTTCGCACTAGAGAACCTCAGCGGAATAAATAAACCTCTGTGTATGAGTTATTGAGGAGCGGAGAAAATCAGACTTGAGGGTTGGGTGTCGACAATCTGTTCGTTTTATATTTAAAACATAAAAAATATTATACTCAATTATAAACTAATATACAGGTAATGAAAAGTGGCATTTAAGAGGATGTTTCAAAAAGTATCATTTCAAAATGTTCTAAAAAAAATTACGATTCTAATTTAAATTTTTAACATCATATTATTTGTTATTAAGTTTGTTTCATCACAACCAGTAATATAGTTGAGAAGTGGAGACTTCGGATTTTTTTTTTCCAGAAATATTCACAAATTCATAATTAGATGATTTTAGTTGGGGTTCGGTCAAGGTAGATCCAAAAAAAAAATACAAATTAAAAAAAANATCTTGAGTCGCCAATCAGTGACTTTCTTTTAGATCCTCCTCCAGGTCTTGGATCTTATCTCCTGTTGATCCCCTAGTTAGAGGGACTAGGTTACTGTATCGTAACAGACATTTTTGTTTACATCTGTGCGGCCTGCGTAGACATTCATTAGTTTTTTATTTGTTGATTCAGTTCACAGTTATAATCGAAAATACTTTAAATAATAATCTTTAGTGAAGCATCAACAGACTTTCATTAGTAATCCTGAAGCAACAGATTTAAACTGTTTCATCAGGTTTGTCTTTGGTTCTTCGAGGAGCGCCCTCGTTACAGAGCTGTACTCCGAGTCGGGATGGTTATACCCATCTTACCGTAGGCAATATTTCCTTGGTCCTCTCCTCTATCAAGTCATATTTTCCCATTCCCATCCCTAACTTTCAAATCCTCAGCACTTTCCCGCCCCACCCGTTCTCGACATTCCGACCTTTATCTTCCTCCTTACAAATCCGCTGCATTTAGTCGCTTCTTCCTTATTAGATCCTACAGGTTCTGGAACTCGATCCCTTTAAATATTCGTCACTCTTCCTCGCTCGCATTCTTCAAATCCCAGCTATTTCAACATCTCCTCTTTGGGTATCAAAACCTGCTAAACTGTATCTTGTTTTGTTTTTATTTTTTATCTTATCATAGTTTTTGGTTATTGTATTAGTTTTTTAGTTTTTGTGCATCTATTGTTATTACCCTATGTATTTCTCAGTTTTTTATTCTCAATACTTTTTTTTTATATTTCCGTACTTGTAAAATAAGTTTTAGACATTGTTATGTTGGAAATATTTTATACCATTAGACTATTGTTTATTTGTACTTTTTATTGTTGCAACTACGTCAGAATGAGGTATACTGTCAGCCCTGACATGTTTCTTTCTCTCGAGGCTGTTATCTCCACTGGAGAATGCTGTCTAAATGAGATGATAAGGCGGCATTCTCCCGCCAAATCCCAGCTGATGTTTCGCGCCATTGATAGCGGTGAACCTCCAAAGACCCCAAGGAGCCGACACACTCGCTCACCCGTTCCTCGGGGTAATACCGCCCCTTGTTGCGGGGAGTACCGCGACCTGTTTCCAGCTATTCGGGGCGTGTAATGGGTAAGCAAACAACAGCTGACGGAGATCGATGTCCCTCGGAAACGCTCAGTCCCTCCAACTCAACGTACCAAGAGTGCATTAAATTAATCCATTCCTCAAAGAAGGTAATGCACTGTTATACTTTATAATTAACAATTTGGCGTTTGTGGTAGCTTTCTTCTTTACTGATGAAAGCAAATATTTGGTAGAACAATACATAACCCCAGAAGTTAATAAGCTCTTTAGTAATTTTAGTATTTCCAAAATAATAAAACACAATGGGCTTTTACAATGTCCTTTGTGTGCTGTTACTCTTTATTTTATTCCTTTGAATCATAAAGTCTATATATAATGGAAGTAAGTAACTCCCACTAACAAATGGCAAGCATAATTATATTCTATGTCAAACGTTTTCCTCCTTGCTAAAACAAAAACAGTGGATCCTAAAACATTTCCACTAGAAAATAGTGCATTATTTATCTCTCATGTACCAAAAGACTAAAACTTTTTCTAAAAAAAAAAAAAAGCCAATATATCTATTTAGAGATTATGTCATACAATTTTTTTTTTAAATCCCAACAACTCTCAATTGTACGAATGAGGAAGCCGGTTTACCCCCTCACCTGGGGAAGTTTTCGTCAAATTTTCATCTAATATCCTACATAACTAGCCTCGATTCACGAAAAGAAAGAAGGAACTCATTTCATCTCCGACCAGAGACGATATGCATATCCTACAAGTCTCCATCCTTTTCTACAAGTCAACGGAATAAATTGACATTATTCCCACCACGAGTTTGTATTTTATATTTATACCTTTTGAACTTACGTTTTGATAACAAGGAAAATATTGACAGCCGTTATAAAAATACGGCAGATTATAAAAACCAGGGGATTGTGAGGTGTCTAGCAAATATTAGCATAACCTTACTTCTCACAGACCTCAACTTGCACAGTAACGACGGAGAGATAAGCTGGGATGGTGATGCTACACCACACACAGCTGTGAAGATTCAAAATCTGATCGCTGAAATTCTAAAAATGGGAAATTCTCCCCCCTTCAAGAAGTTTGAGAAATAATATAGATAAAAGATACGCCTATCTATACACTTTTATGGAGCGCTTATCAGCAAATCAATACAAAAATACTGTTCTTTAATTTTAAAAAAAAATGTATATTAACTTTGAAATGAATATTGACCGCAAAATAATGGGAATCAATCATATGTGTTGTACAGTTATCTTTACAAAAAAGTTAGTTCGGTCAGCCAATCTTAACTGGCCATTTATAGAGGGCTATTTATAGGTAGCTACCCTATTCTAAACACTCTTTGCACTGGCCTAACATTTATATATCAAAACAATTTAGTCCAGGGCAGAACTCGAACCCGCAGTGCATGAAATTGTCTGGCATCTCTTCGACTAGGTAGACACACTCAACAATACTTTATTGAATTCAATATAATTGGTAGAAAATAAAATAACACTTTTCAGCTATCATCTCAGAAAACATTATTTTTTTCCCAAGGATGTCACACAATAAGATACAAATTATGTTTCAGATATATGTAATTTTTATCATTGTGTTCTTTAAAATAAATTGTATTTCATATTATTAGACCTAAATAATAAAAAATTATATTTTTGAAAAATGTTATTGTAGATTTCTGAAATCGATTATTGTACTTTTCTTGACTGACTACCACAATGCCACCCTTTGCTTGTAATTAAAATTGTGTTATTCATTTATTAGCACCATTGCAAGCGATAAATAAGACATTGAGATATTGCTGTGTATATCTCTAATTTAAAATAATAATAAAAAAAAAAATAGATATATATATATATATATAGAGAGAGAGAGAGAGAGAAGATTAGTTGTTCACTTTAAGTAATATATTATGAATCCACATTAAATAGTTAATATCACTGTCCACGAAGACACGTGCTTTAATTTCAGGTTTGTCTGACATCATTTCTCTCTTAATATAAAGCTCTCTACGACCTAGTAGACCGACTCTCTTATATTAGTTGTGTCTTAAATTAAATTATAAGTTTGTGTTGTGTGTAAGAAAGCTTTGTCTTATATAAAATATTCTTAGAAATATATTGTTATAATTATTCTTCAGCCTTAAAGTTTAGTGTGGATCTTGGCTACCCGTACAATTCCCTTCCAGAATCTTGAGTCGCCAATCAGTGACTTTCTTTTAGATCCTCCTCCAGGTCTTGGATCTTATCTCCTGTTGATCCCCTAGTTAGAGGGACTAGGTTACTGTATCGTAACAGACATTTTTGTTTACATCTGTGCGGCCTGCGTAGACATTCATTAGTTTTTTATTTGTTGATTCAGTTCACAGTTATAATCGAAAATACTTTAAATAATAATCTTTAGTGAAGCATCAACAGACTTTCATTAGTAATCCTGAAGCAACAGATTTAAACTGTTTCATCAGGTTTGTCTTTGGTTCTTCGAGGAGCGCCCTCGTTACAGAGCTGTACTCCGAGTCGGGATGGTTATACCCATCTTACCGTAGGCAATATTTCCTTGGTCCTCTCCTCTATCAAGTCATATTTTCCCATTCCCATCCCTAACTTTCAAATCCTCAGCACTTTCCCGCCCCACCCGTTCTCGACATTCCGACCTTTATCTTCCTCCTTACAAATCCGCTGCATTTAGTCGCTTCTTCCTTATTAGATCCTACAGGTTCTGGAACTCGATCCCTTTAAATATTCGTCACTCTTCCTCGCTCGCATTCTTCAAATCCCAGCTATTTCAACATCTCCTCTTTGGGTATCAAAACCTGCTAAACTGTATCTTGTTTTGTTTTTATTTTTTATCTTATCATAGTTTTTGGTTATTGTATTAGTTTTTTAGTTTTTGTGCATCTATTGTTATTACCCTATGTATTTCTCAGTTTTTTATTCTCAATACTTTTTTTTTATATTTCCGTACTTGTAAAATAAGTTTTAGACATTGTTATGTTGGAAATATTTTATACCATTAGACTATTGTTTATTTGTACTTTTTATTGTTGCAACTACGTCAGAATGAGGTATACTGTCAGCCCTGACATGTTTCTTTCTCTCGAGGCTGTTATCTCCACTGGAGAATGCTGTCTAAATGAGATGATAAGGCGGCATTCTCCCGCCAAATCCCAGCTGATGTTTCGCGCCATTGATAGCGGTGAACCTCCAAAGACCCCAAGGAGCCGACACACTCGCTCACCCGTTCCTCGGGGTAATACCGCCCCTTGTTGCGGGGAGTACCGCGACCTGTTTCCAGCTATTCGGGGCGTGTAATGGGTAAGCAAACAACAGCTGACGGAGATCGATGTCCCTCGGAAACGCTCAGTCCCTCCAACTCAACGTACCAAGAGTGCATTAAATTAATCCATTCCTCAAAGAAGGTAATGCACTGTTATACTTTATAATTAACAATTTGGCGTTTGTGGTAGCTTTCTTCTTTACTGATGAAAGCAAATATTTGGTAGAACAATACATAACCCCAGAAGTTAATAAGCTCTTTAGTAATTTTAGTATTTCCAAAATAATAAAACACAATGGGCTTTTACAATGTCCTTTGTGTGCTGTTACTCTTTATTTTATTCCTTTGAATCATAAAGTCTATATATAATGGAAGTAAGTAACTCCCACTAACAAATGGCAAGCATAATTATATTCTATGTCAAACGTTTTCCTCCTTGCTAAAACAAAAACAGTGGATCCTAAAACATTTCCACTAGAAAATAGTGCATTATTTATCTCTCATGTACCAAAAGACTAAAACTTTTTCTAAAAAAAAAAAAAAGCCAATATATCTATTTAGAGATTATGTCATACAATTTTTTTTTTAAATCCCAACAACTCTCAATTGTACGAATGAGGAAGCCGGTTTACCCCCTCACCTGGGGAAGTTTTCGTCAAATTTTCATCTAATATCCTACATAACTAGCCTCGATTCACGAAAAGAAAGAAGGAACTCATTTCATCTCCGACCAGAGACGATATGCATATCCTACAAGTCTCCATCCTTTTCTACAAGTCAACGGAATAAATTGACATTATTCCCACCACGAGTTTGTATTTTATATTTATACCACATATCCTACAGGTCCCCATTTTATTCTCAAAACGGAAGAGAAAACTGGTTCATTTTTACTGTGAGACTGCACTTCGTCTCGTTTATATCTAAAATCCTACAAGTCTCCACCCTTTTCTACAAATCGACGGAATAAATTGACATTATTCCCACCAAGAGTTTGTATTTTATATTTATACCACATATCCTTCAGGTCCCCAGTTTATTCCCAAAACGGAAGAGAAAACTGACTCATTTCTACTGTGAGGCTGCACTTCGTCTCGTTAATATCTAAAATCCTACAAGTTTCCACCCTTTTCTACAAGTCAACGGAAGAAATTGACGTTATTCCCTACAAAAGATAGAATGTGTGCTCTATCTTTCACATCCTAAAAGTCTCTACCATCTTGTTAATTCGATGAATGATGCTGACATCCCACCGAAAGATATGTCTGACTTATTCTAAGATGATTTTAGTTGGGGTTCGGTCGAGGTAGATCCAAAAAAACACAAATTAAAAAAATGTATTTTTTTTTAATGAAGGATTATCAGCCAACGTTTCGGCTTACAATGTAAGCCATCTTTAGGGCTGTAGAAATACAATGTCATGAAGATGGCTTTGTATTGTTGGCAGATAATCCTTCATTAAAAAAAAATACATTTTTTTAATTTGTGTTTTTTTGGATCTACCTCGACCGAACCCCAACTAAAATCATCTTAGAATAATATCTACGGTCAACAAACTCTCATTTTGAATGTCTGACTTATATCTTTTAACTTACGATTTTGTGCTTTACTTTGCCCCAGAAGAAAGGAAACTCACTCTCTTTATGAGATACATTGTCTTATATCCCATAAGTCTCCACCCTTTTATAGTTCAAAGGAAGAAGCCCACATTATTTCCTTCAAGGGAATCATAAAAGTCTCCATCATCTTTTATGTACGAAGGTGAGAGCTTACATAATTATTTTCCCTAAGATATGTTTGCTAAATTTATACCCTAAACCATGTATCTCTCTCCTCCTTTCTCATTGTTTTTCCTAAGTGATGGTATGTCCTCTCTGTGATATTTGTATTAATCCAATATGTTTTCATCTTTTTCTTAGGAAGAAGAAGAGAATCGAAATTTAAACTGCAAGATTATAAATCCAATTTTACTATGAATTGAACTAGTCACAAGTTTTCTCTGAGGACGAAGGAGGATCCGACATTACTTCCACTAAGAGAAATTTTGTACAATTAACATCTCATAGCATATAGAAGTCTCCCTTCTATACTCAAAACGGAAGAGGTAACTGATACAATTTCTAGAAGTGATGGCGTACCGTATGATTTATTTACATAGTATATCCTACAAGACTCCACCCTTTTCATAGGTCGTCGGATTAAGTCGACATTACTCACACCAAGAGATGTCATGTCCAATCCGAATTCCTAAAAGTCTTCATCCTCTTACGGGACAGTGTTATGAAATTAACATTAATTAAATGCCCATTAACATAAATAACTTTCATCTTGCATATAATGGTAACAAATTCCTTATCCGATTATCATAAAGAGCTGAGATTTTTCCTTTAGCTCGATCGGACGTAGGAACATATTACCAAAATACTGTCTATTTTTAGAAAAAAAAAAAAAAGAAAAAAAAAACCATTTTAAAATTATGAAGAAAAACTTAAATTTTTAATTTAATTTGTATCATTTTCTAAATGTTTACATTTCAATAATCTACAGTATCTATAATTGAATGTAAATACCTTAAATAAGAAAGTGCATTCCGAACGCATTTAATTGTATTTATTTAATAAAATTTTATACTTCTGTTTATATAAAATATAATATAGATTAAAAGTCTGTATTTATTTCATAGAAAAATAATCTATAGTACTCACTGTCGAAAACGTGGGTAGTCGCTGCGACCATACCTGCAATAACAGAAGAAATAATTAAAATACATAAGATGTTTTAAATTATAATTAACCTATATATTCCCTCAACTTGAAAATTATTTATTCATTTATAAAACATTGTGTTGAACCATGAAATAGATAATGTATTCAGCAATAGTCCAGAACAAATGACTATATTTAGTGCCATGGAGGTTCAGGCGGGAAATTCATGTATCGATATTCCCTACCTGATAGTATCTTGAGCTCAAAAAACCACTCTGGCTGCAAATTCTAGCCCATTATCCGTGGAATCATCCGATTCAGTACTAATACAGTAATTGTGTAAGTATTGAAAATAGTACTTTTTTTTTTCAATAATAGTGTAACTATATTGGATAACCAATTTGTTTTTATTTAATAATACATCTTTGACCGAAACCCGACTATCTCCTCCTTCCAAAAAGTAGAATAGTACTGACTTTACACAAACTCAAAATCATGACATACTGGTAGACTTGATTAAGTAACTTAATACATTTTTTTAGCCATGATGATTAATGATAAGTGGGGAAATCTGCTAAGATTACGCAGCACATGCGTAACGGGATTTTTCGCTCCACCTCTGCCACTAATCATTAGTAAAATTCGCCAAATTGACTGACAGGGCCATTTAAAGGATTACAGATTCTATTAAGCCTTACAGATCGTGATTGTAATTTCAAATCTTCATATATCTATTTTGATCATCTTATTGATTACAAGTTTAATAGGTTAATGAACAGTGAGAATGGTGAGAATGAGCATAGAAGGACTTCCGTGGACAAGGAGCTGTCTACAGGGAGCCACCCTATTTTTAACATCCATAGCCCTGGTCAATCTTTTATTTCTGAACACGAAATCTAGGGCGGGATTTGAACATACCGAGATCATGAGATCTACTAATCCTGACGCTGCGGGTTCAAATCCCGTCTTGGGCAAGCATTCATCGATAAATAAAGGATTGTCCCGTGCAGTAGATGTTTAGAATAAGATGACAAACTGTAGATAGCCCTTCCCTTCATGATCCAAAGTGGTTGAGAGGGAGGCTAACACCTCTTGAAAAAAAAAAAAAAAAAGATGCAGTTATTTTTATCATTATGAACATAAATATACTGTGCTTGTTATTAGAATATTATTTTTAATGGCCACTTCCCTTTCATACAACAAACTAGGAATGATCGGGAGGCGTGTGTCTGAATCCACTTTAGTAGAGCCTTATTTAAGTATTAAATGTATATTTATGTAATGTCAATGGGAGGGTATTCATAATCCACCAATTTACAATTTCCTTGTCATTGTAAAAATATTAAGTATGTACTCAAATCCTTTCGGAATCCATTGCATACAAGCACCATGTTTACGGTAAACCCCTGTGAAGAACTGTCAACCAAATAGTTCAGAAGAAGGGCAGGGGGGTATCAAAATTCGTTAGTGGAATTTTTAACATGATGGCTGATAACTGCACCACAATCAGATCATGTATGGGACATATATTCATACACACACACACATATATATATATATTTCTTTTAATTATAAGAACCCGCAGATTCGATATTACTATCTTAAATTACATAACATTGTACACCTATTTCAATCCATACATTTCTTACGTAACGATAATTACTAAAAACATATAATAATTTGAAGTTTGGATATACGCTAAACACTCTCCCATTGGTAGATTTCAGCCACTAGCAAGGCCTTCTCCGTTTCTGTCACCGGGAGGATTGGAGTCCGACGACAGGGATTGGGATGGAATGGGAGTTAACTATGGAAGAGCTTGAAGCGGGCTGAGATAAGGTCTTTGACAAAAGGAATATTTAAGTCGTAAAGAAGAGAATAATTGGATACACAATGGAGCGTTAACAATTATTCTGTGCATTTTGGACTAAAAGAATTGTATTCGTTTGACATTGACCGTAGATCCAGATTGGTTTTATTATGGTCTTGTAGATGTTCAGTTTGTTTTCTAATGTGAGGTGTGAGCGTCTATTTATATAAGGCTGTATAAGAGTCCGTGGAGTTTTTGTCGTTCGATTTGTATATGTTNTTTAAAATATTTATCAGTCTTTAATTATATAAATAAAAAGTTGAAGAAATTTGTCAAAAGTTTTCTCTACGTACTCACCAAAATACTCTCGATTTACCTGAGAGAAATCTGTTAAAAATGAAATAACTGAAGTTGAAATGGTAATTTTAAATTAATTGCAATAACTCAAAAAAGTAATAAAGAGAGATACTGTAGTTTTTTTTTCGGATATGATGGTTCCGTGGGAAGCATATAAATAAATAAGTGACGGAAAATAAAAACAGAATTCTGATTGGCCAATAAATTCAGAGGAGAAAATAACTTGGATAAATGTGGCGAAGGGAAATTGCGATAGGCAATAAAATGTTGGTCGCTACCAAAGCGTACCAGAGTATGCCAATAAATCTGGCAGAGCTCTCCTGGTAGTGGCTTTCTTGTAGTGCCATGAGGAAGCCTCATTCCCTCGGAGAACTGTATTCAGTGCTCCAGCTGATTCTGTATTCGGTAGAGTCTCCCACACACTCAATCCCCCCTTGTAATTATCATACATGACAAATATACTCTCAATAATATTATTTTTGTAGTCATATAGTAAATAATACTTTCCAGGAAGGGGGGTAAAGACAGACCAAAGAAAAACGTCATATAGGAGCTGTGTAAACCCAACAGATTCCTGTATTTTAAAAATTCTAGATAAATATGAGTAAATGACAAATTTATACTCAAAAGGCAAAAATAATTGTAAGTGTTAATCCTGAATGTTACCTATATACCGCATTCATAGACCTATAGACATTTTTATATATTTTCACTTATTTAGCTTTTCAATAATATATTATAGAACTTGAAATTGATTTTCTCTGTTCACATAAATTATTGTGTAACTGTATTTGTAACGAAAGTACTAATAATTCTTCAGTTTGGTACAAATCACCACTGACATATTGATATGATACCATCAGAATTCTGGGCTCACATAACTCATACAGCATATAAAACATATTGAAATTAGCATATTAGCCGTGGGCTCAATGCATTTACGTTTTAATTCTGGTGTAGCTTTTGAAACATTTTTCTGTTCTTCGTTGATCATTCTTAGAAGCTAAAATATGGTCCACTATTTTTTTAAATAAACTATAATTAATTCATTAATTAAAATTCTTTTCAAATACCAACGAATGACTACACTCATGGTTGAAATCAGTTAGAAGAGAGGGAGGGTTACAAAATCGTTAATTTCATTGTTGTTATAAAATATACGTTAAAAACTATATAACTCTTTATTATATATATATTNCATTTAATTGTATTTATTTAATAAAATTTTATACTTCTGTTTATATAAAATATAATATAGATTAAAAGTCTGTATTTATTTCATAGAAAAATAATCTATAGTACTCACTGTCGAAAACGTGGGTAGTCGCTGCGACCATACCTGCAATAACAGAAGAAATAATTAAAATACATAAGATGTTTTAAATTATAATTAACCTATATATTCCCTCAACTTGAAAATTATTTATTCATTTATAAAACATTGTGTTGAACCATGAAATAGATAATGTATTCAGCAATAGTCCAGAACAAATGACTATATTTAGTGCCATGGAGGTTCAGGCGGGAAATTCATGTATCGATATTCCCTACCTGATAGTATCTTGAGCTCAAAAAACCACTCTGGCTGCAAATTCTAGCCCATTATCCGTGGAATCATCCGATTCAGTACTAATACAGTAATTGTGTAAGTATTGAAAATAGTACTTTTTTTTTTCAATAATAGTGTAACTATATTGGATAACCAATTTGTTTTTATTTAATAATACATCTTTGACCGAAACCCGACTATCTCCTCCTTCCAAAAAGTAGAATAGTACTGACTTTACACAAACTCAAAATCATGACATACTGGTAGACTTGATTAAGTAACTTAATACATTTTTTTAGCCATGATGATTAATGATAAGTGGGGAAATCTGCTAAGATTACGCAGCACATGCGTAACGGGATTTTTCGCTCCACCTCTGCCACTAATCATTAGTAAAATTCGCCAAATTGACTGACAGGGCCATTTAAAGGATTACAGATTCTATTAAGCCTTACAGATCGTGATTGTAATTTCAAATCTTCATATATCTATTTTGATCATCTTATTGATTACAAGTTTAATAGGTTAATGAACAGTGAGAATGGTGAGAATGAGCATAGAAGGACTTCCGTGGACAAGGAGCTGTCTACAGGGAGCCACCCTATTTTTAACATCCATAGCCCTGGTCAATCTTTTATTTCTGAACACGAAATCTAGGGCGGGATTTGAACATACCGAGATCATGAGATCTACTAATCCTGACGCTGCGGGTTCAAATCCCGTCTTGGGCAAGCATTCATCGATAAATAAAGGATTGTCCCGTGCAGTAGATGTTTAGAATAAGATGACAAACTGTAGATAGCCCTTCCCTTCATGATCCAAAGTGGTTGAGAGGGAGGCTAACACCTCTTGAAAAAAAAAAAAAAAAAGATGCAGTTATTTTTATCATTATGAACATAAATATACTGTGCTTGTTATTAGAATATTATTTTTAATGGCCACTTCCCTTTCATACAACAAACTAGGAATGATCGGGAGGCGTGTGTCTGAATCCACTTTAGTAGAGCCTTATTTAAGTATTAAATGTATATTTATGTAATGTCAATGGGAGGGTATTCATAATCCACCAATTTACAATTTCCTTGTCATTGTAAAAATATTAAGTATGTACTCAAATCCTTTCGGAATCCATTGCATACAAGCACCATGTTTACGGTAAACCCCTGTGAAGAACTGTCAACCAAATAGTTCAGAAGAAGGGCAGGGGGGTATCAAAATTCGTTAGTGGAATTTTTAACATGATGGCTGATAACTGCACCACAATCAGATCATGTATGGGACATATATTCATACACACACACACATATATATATATATAACTTACGATTTTGTGCTTTACTTTGCCCCAGAAGAAAGGAAACTCACTCTCTTTATGAGATACATTGTCTTATATCCCATAAGTCTCCACCCTTTTATAGTTCAAAGGAAGAAGCCCACATTATTTCCTTCAAGGGAATCATAAAAGTCTCCATCATCTTTTATGTACGAAGGTGAGAGCTTACATAATTATTTTCCCTAAGATATGTTTGCTAAATTTATACCCTAAACCATGTATCTCTCTCCTCCTTTCTCATTGTTTTTCCTAAGTGATGGTATGTCCTCTCTGTGATATTTGTATTAATCCAATATGTTTTCATCTTTTTCTTAGGAAGAAGAAGAGAATCGAAATTTAAACTGCAAGATTATAAATCCAATTTTACTATGAATTGAACTAGTCACAAGTTTTCTCTGAGGACGAAGGAGGATCCGACATTACTTCCACTAAGAGAAATTTTGTACAATTAACATCTCATAGCATATAGAAGTCTCCCTTCTATACTCAAAACGGAAGAGGTAACTGATACAATTTCTAGAAGTGATGGCGTACCGTATGATTTATTTACATAGTATATCCTACAAGACTCCACCCTTTTCATAGGTCGTCGGATTAAGTCGACATTACTCACACCAAGAGATGTCATGTCCAATCCGAATTCCTAAAAGTCTTCATCCTCTTACGGGACAGTGTTATGAAATTAACATTAATTAAATGCCCATTAACATAAATAACTTTCATCTTGCATATAATGGTAACAAATTCCTTATCCGATTATCATAAAGAGCTGAGATTTTTCCTTTAGCTCGATCGGACGTAGGAACATATTACCAAAATACTGTCTATTTTTAGAAAAAAAAAAAAAAGAAAAAAAAAACCATTTTAAAATTATGAAGAAAAACTTAAATTTTTAATTTAATTTGTATCATTTTCTAAATGTTTACATTTCAATAATCTACAGTATCTATAATTGAATGTAAATACCTTAAATAAGAAAGTGCATTCCGAACGCATTTAATTGTATTTATTTAATAAAATTTTATACTTCTGTTTATATAAAATATAATATAGATTAAAAGTCTGTATTTATTTCATAGAAAAATAATCTATAGTACTCACTGTCGAAAACGTGGGTAGTCGCTGCGACCATACCTGCAATAACAGAAGAAATAATTAAAATACATAAGATGTTTTAAATTATAATTAACCTATATATTCCCTCAACTTGAAAATTATTTATTCATTTATAAAACATTGTGTTGAACCATGAAATAGATAATGTATTCAGCAATAGTCCAGAACAAATGACTATATTTAGTGCCATGGAGGTTCAGGCGGGAAATTCATGTATCGATATTCCCTACCTGATAGTATCTTGAGCTCAAAAAACCACTCTGGCTGCAAATTCTAGCCCATTATCCGTGGAATCATCCGATTCAGTACTAATACAGTAATTGTGTAAGTATTGAAAATAGTACTTTTTTTTTTCAATAATAGTGTAACTATATTGGATAACCAATTTGTTTTTATTTAATAATACATCTTTGACCGAAACCCGACTATCTCCTCCTTCCAAAAAGTAGAATAGTACTGACTTTACACAAACTCAAAATCATGACATACTGGTAGACTTGATTAAGTAACTTAATACATTTTTTTAGCCATGATGATTAATGATAAGTGGGGAAATCTGCTAAGATTACGCAGCACATGCGTAACGGGATTTTTCGCTCCACCTCTGCCACTAATCATTAGTAAAATTCGCCAAATTGACTGACAGGGCCATTTAAAGGATTACAGATTCTATTAAGCCTTACAGATCGTGATTGTAATTTCAAATCTTCATATATCTATTTTGATCATCTTATTGATTACAAGTTTAATAGGTTAATGAACAGTGAGAATGGTGAGAATGAGCATAGAAGGACTTCCGTGGACAAGGAGCTGTCTACAGGGAGCCACCCTATTTTTAACATCCATAGCCCTGGTCAATCTTTTATTTCTGAACACGAAATCTAGGGCGGGATTTGAACATACCGAGATCATGAGATCTACTAATCCTGACGCTGCGGGTTCAAATCCCGTCTTGGGCAAGCATTCATCGATAAATAAAGGATTGTCCCGTGCAGTAGATGTTTAGAATAAGATGACAAACTGTAGATAGCCCTTCCCTTCATGATCCAAAGTGGTTGAGAGGGAGGCTAACACCTCTTGAAAAAAAAAAAAAAAAAGATGCAGTTATTTTTATCATTATGAACATAAATATACTGTGCTTGTTATTAGAATATTATTTTTAATGGCCACTTCCCTTTCATACAACAAACTAGGAATGATCGGGAGGCGTGTGTCTGAATCCACTTTAGTAGAGCCTTATTTAAGTATTAAATGTATATTTATGTAATGTCAATGGGAGGGTATTCATAATCCACCAATTTACAATTTCCTTGTCATTGTAAAAATATTAAGTATGTACTCAAATCCTTTCGGAATCCATTGCATACAAGCACCATGTTTACGGTAAACCCCTGTGAAGAACTGTCAACCAAATAGTTCAGAAGAAGGGCAGGGGGGTATCAAAATTCGTTAGTGGAATTTTTAACATGATGGCTGATAACTGCACCACAATCAGATCATGTATGGGACATATATTCATACACACACACACATATATATATATATTTCTTTTAATTATAAGAACCCGCAGATTCGATATTACTATCTTAAATTACATAACATTGTACACCTATTTCAATCCATACATTTCTTACGTAACGATAATTACTAAAAACATATAATAATTTGAAGTTTGGATATACGCTAAACACTCTCCCATTGGTAGATTTCAGCCACTAGCAAGGCCTTCTCCGTTTCTGTCACCGGGAGGATTGGAGTCCGACGACAGGGATTGGGATGGAATGGGAGTTAACTATGGAAGAGCTTGAAGCGGGCTGAGATAAGGTCTTTGACAAAAGGAATATTTAAGTCGTAAAGAAGAGAATAATTGGATACACAATGGAGCGTTAACAATTATTCTGTGCATTTTGGACTAAAAGAATTGTATTCGTTTGACATTGACCGTAGATCCAGATTGGTTTTATTATGGTCTTGTAGATGTTCAGTTTGTTTTCTAATGTGAGGTGTGAGCGTCTATTTATATAAGGCTGTATAAGAGTCCGTGGAGTTTTTGTCGTTCGATTTGTATATGTTCACTCCAGTTGAGTCGTGAGTCAAGGTGGAACCCAAGGTAACGGACTGAATCAGAGAGAGGTATAGGGACTTTATTGTATGTAGCGTTATCAGGAGAATCTTTTCTTAGCTAAAAAGTACATGAACGCATTTAGACTCATTTATTTTAATATTTTATTTCTCTATTTCTTGCACCACTGCGGTTTTTTAATAATGGGCCGGTATGGGAGGGTCAGTATTCCGCTGTATAGTAACAAATAAGTTGTAGATTGATGTAAACGGATAAAATTTATTTTTATAATCCGTAATGACAGCGTTTGTATTATAGAGGAAGAATAAAATTGATTCTATCATCGTAACTTATCAAATATTAAAAAATGTATTGGCTTATCAATCTTTCGGAAATGGGTAAAAACTGAGTAAGAATTATATTTATTTTATGGGTAAAATAATCAGATGAGGTTGTAATTCAAATTATTATAATGTATATAAACTCATTTCAACTGGCATTAAGCCATTTAATCTGATTCTCATAACTCAAGAGATAGTTCACTTAAGTTCAAAAGTCTTGGGTTTTTGCCAAAGACATTTCCTTTGATACATTCAGTAATAAATAGTCGGGTTACATAAAAAATTGATAAAATCTAAAATAATAATCTGAATTATTCTTGCCAGCAGCTTTGACTACATTTAATTATAGTGCGATATTCAAGAATAAGAACTACCACTATTGGGGTAAAAACCCATTGAACAGAGAAATTGACAATGTATCGTAGAGGACTAAAAAACACATCTACTAACAAATTAATAATAACATTAAAAGAAAAAATAAATAAAAATATTTAAAAAAAGAGATATTTTTGGTTATTCATAATTTACAAAAAACATATGTTAAGATATTATCAAGTGTGTGACAAGGATGTCTGAGCAGCAACATCTGTTCTCAAATGAAAAGCTATGATTTTGATGTCCACAGCATAATATCACCTTCAAACTCCGTGTCTTTCCTTGCAGCTCACCGGGCTTCGGTACAATATTAGGAGACAAAACCCAACATCGTACCGAAGTCCGGCAAGTAGCAAAGGGTACGGCAGGCTAACCTGAAGTTGTAGAACCTTCAAAGCTAACGTCCAACTTTATCCACAAGAGTAATCAATATAAATATTTAAAATATACTAATATTATTTTTAGCTAATAAAACTCTTTATTTCATTATTATAGCAGCATTACTTCTGAAGAAGCCTCATCTTGTATGATTTTCCACTACAAATTGACTCAATAAAAGCTATGATTTTGATGTCCACAGCATAATATCACCTTCAAACTCCGTGTCTTTCCTTGCAGCTCACCGGGCTTCGGTACAATATTAGGAGACAAAACCCAACATCATACCGAAGTCCGGCAAGTAGCAAAGGGTACAGCAGGCTAATCTGAAGTTGCAGAATCTTCTGAAGTACCATCCAATTTTATCCACAACAATGATCAATAGAAATATAAGAAAATATAATATTTTATAACAGAATAAAAATATTATTTTAAGCTCATAAAAATTCTATATTTCATTAATATAGCAGCATTACTTGTGAAGAAGCCTCATCTTGTACGATTTTCCATTGCAAATTTACTCAATTAGCTATGATTCTGATATCCAAAGCATAATAGCACCATATTCATCTCAGGACTCAGTGTCTCTCCTTGCAGCTCACCGGGCTTCGGTACAATATTAGGAGACAAAACCCAACATCATACCGAAGTCCGGCAAGTAGCAAAGGGTACGGCAGACTAACCTGAAGTTGTAGAACCTTCAAAGCAACCATCCAATTTTATCTAAAAGAGTAATCACTAGAAACATAAGAAAAAATACTGTATTATACATATAAAAAAAGAACAAAACAATGACATAACAATTAATGATGAGCATTTAATTACATAGAATTAAAATTCTTAAAACTATATATTTTTTTCCCATAAAAACTCTTTATTTTATTAACACAGCAGCATTATTCGAGAAGCCTCATCTTTTATGATTTTCCACTACAAATTGTCTCAAAAAGCTATGATTCTGATGTCCACAGCATAATATCACCTTCAAACTTCGTGTCTTTCCTTGCAGCTCACCGGGCTTCGGTACAATATTAGGAGACAAAACCCAACATCGTACCGAAGTCCGGCAAGTTGCAAAGGGTACGGCAGGCTAACCTGAAGTTACAGAACCTTGAAAGCTAACATCCAACTTTATCCACAAGAGTAATTAATAGAAATATAAGAAAAANTAAATATCTTCTTATGGAAAAATAAGAAAAGACTGACTGGAGGCTAAAAATCCTCCAGTATGAGCGACATGAGGGCGAAGAACTGTAAGTCCAGAGTGGACAATGTGTATTGGTGTCGGCGGCAGACCTAGAGTGGTGCACTCCCCTTGCTAAATATTTACCTATCAGACCCCAAATATCAGCTGATCTGTTGACGGATTTGAGAATGTGTTTGCAGAATGAATAAAACTACTGCTGCTGCCGACGCCAGGAGGAATATGCCCCTCCTCAGCATTACTTTCCAATCTAGAAATGTAACTCAATATTTCGGATTTTTTTTTTTAAACATTTATCTATCAGTCAGATCATCAGCTGATCTGTCAATGGATTTGATAATGTTATCAGACTGAATAAAACTGCTAGAGTAGACATTGAGATTAAATATATTCACTGATAGGATAATTTTACCATCTAAACAGACCTGGTTTCCCTATATATAAGATGTCCCAAAATTATCGCAAGATTTGAATGAATAGAAAACAAAGTTTTTAGTCTTTTTATTGCCATTTTTTTATTGAATCATAAATTACAATAGGATAGGATTATTTATGGAATGACACTTCGGGCAAATGTATTTGTCATACAGCCCGTGTAAAAATTAAATGCATAATAAGACATTTTCAGGAAGTGTACTCTCTCGTTTCGGTGATCAGAGTGCCCCCATAGATCGTGAAATTTTACACAATTGAATTTCTTTTTATTGGGTTGTTTGTAATCACATGTCTATGTCAACAAGCCCAAAACCACCCGTGTATTAAAGGAGGCGATTTAACGCTGCATCAACGAAATTCAGCCACATTTATGCGCAATGTTTACGAAAAATTTTGACAAACCAGATAATCCTTCATTAAAAAAAAATACATTTTTTTAA